>JALXFT010002396.1:0-39999 GCA_023376895.1 Aspiorhynchus laticeps | reverse complement strand
GTGGTTACCTCTCATTTCAAAAGGCTATGAAAGATCAACACTGAGTGTTATTTCTGTTCCTGAACACCTACAAACAAAGACCTAAAGCATCGTTTCATTAGTATCTTTATTTGTACACCAGACCAGCACAAACGAGTGTCACACGGTTCAGGAGATTATCTGGTTTTAGTTCAGGAGATTATCTGGTTTTAGTTCAGGAGATTATCTGGTTTTATGCTGTTTCACAGAAGTGTGTCTAAAAGTGAAGTGTTCTCGATAGAGAGCGAAACCTCACAAAAACAACCTTCACTGTTGTCCGATAAAGCGTTAATCATGTTAATCATGTTAATCATCGGGCGTGTGACGTCACAGCGTCCGGCTGCCAAAATAAAAGTCCCGTTCACAAAAAAATAAAAGTCTCTTTCAAAGCTGCTGAATAAAACACATTCTGTTCAGAACAAAACAAGTGTTAGATTATATATAGTGGGCAGAATTTTAACGACTGGTGTAGAATCCAGGGTTATACAGCATTAAAATGCAAACAATGTGATTTAATAGTTTTAACAGCTCTTCATGTGCTACCTTATAAAGTATGTGTATTATTTATTATTAGTATTTATAAACACAAACTGCTCTTCTCTCAGGACATTTACACATTTATTGTGCCATATCCAGAGCCTCAAAAATATCTGCCTAAACACGTGTCAGCGCAGCACAACCATTATAAAAAAATAATTTAATTAAAAACAACTGTGAATACACACAATATACCATTCAAAAGCTTGGAGTAAGTGTAATTATTGGGAAAGAAATGATAGAAATTAATACTTTTATTTAGCAAGGATGCTTTAAAATGGTCAACCGTGATGATAAAGACATTTATAATGTTACAAAAGGTTTCTATTTCAGATAAATGCTGTTCATCTGAACTTTCTCTTCATCAAAGACACCTACCCGTACGGAAAGGTAATATATTCACATATATGTGAAGCACTGGTAAATATATTCACATATATTTTGAAAATATATAAAAAAAATACATATAATGCTCATGTTGCATGTGTGTGTGTGTGTGTGTTTACATAGGCTATTTGTGATATATTCATGCCTCATAATTTAATCAATGTGTTTTTGCAATGCATTTTGTTTCTACACTACGTTTACCATTTTTAAAGCTATCCCAGCTGGCACATGACCGACCTTCAATGTTGAAATATGGTTTCATATGACCGTTATTATCGTCTTTCTGAGTGAGGCGGCTGACTGACTGTGTGAATGTGTGTGTGTGTGTGTGTGTGTGTGAGCTGCTGCTCGTTGAGATTGCTCGGTCGGTTCCGAATTATTTTATATTTGCCTGTTACATTTTTATTTTGAGCGAATTTGAGTCGTGACATGTCAACGGAGAACAAAAACTAGAATGTGGACACAGGAAGGGTCAGGTGTGATCTGCGAGGTCCTGCAAACACACGGACAAAATCAGGTAAGAAAATCGCTATCTTACGCCCGTTTCACACTGCAAGCATTCTCCTCCGATCACTGTGTCTGTGTGCCATATGCTTTGGTGTATGATATGGCCAGCATACTCTGTGATGCGACCGAGTCCCTCTGCCCTCTGTCCCACACAGCATATATTAAATAACATATATTATATTTAGGTAGTTTACACGATAAACTTGAGCCTAGTTTTCAAGATGTGTATACGAAAAAATTGCTGACCCTGTCAGGAAAGATTTTGTCTGACCCTTCTCACATTTTGTATGAGGAATATAAATTTTTGTCATCTAACAGAAGACTTGCATATGCTAGATTGAATTGGCTATGTTACGTAAATCTTTTGTGTATCAGTCTGTAAAATTAATAAATCAGAATTGGGGGTTCAAATAGGCCTCTGGGCTCTGGAAAATAGAAAGAACTCACTATTCTAATGCACTGTAGCCGTATGTTTATTATACTGTTGTTGTTTTTCTGTATTAAGGTGCATCTATTGTATTGTCTACAATAGATATTGTGCATCTATTGTAAGCCAAAGGCCCAGACAGTGTCTCTCCAGCCTGCCTCAAAGCCTGTGCTGTTCAGCTATCATCCATCTTCACATTGATCTTCAATAGATCACTGGAGATGTGTGAAGTCCCCTCCTGCTTCAAACGCTCCACCATCATCCCTGTACCCAAGAAACCAAGAATCACAGGACTTAATTACTACAGACCTGTTGCTTTAACGTCTGTGGTGATGAAGTCATTTGAGAGGCTCGTGTTGGCTCACCTGAAGGACATTACTGGACCCTTGCTGGACCCCCTGCAGTTTGCTTACCGAGCAAACAGGTCTGTGGATGATGCAGTCAACATGGGATTGCACTACATCCTCCAACATCTAGACAAACCAGGGACCTATGCAAGGATCCTGTTTGTGGACTTCAGCTCCGCTTTCAACACCATCATCCCGGACACCCTTCAGAATAAACTGACACAGCTCTCCGTCCCCACCTCCATCTGTCAGTGGATCACCAGCTTCCTGACAGACAGGCAGCAGCTAGTGAGGCTGGGAAAATACACATCCAGCACCTGTACGATCAGCACTGGAGCTCCTCAGGGCTGCGTTCTCTCCCCACTGCTCTTCTCCCTCTACACCAACGACTGCACCTCTAAAGACCCCTCTGTCAAACTCCTGAAGTTTGCAGACGACACCACACTCATCGGCCTCATCCAGGACGGTGACGAGTCTGCTTACAGACAGGAGGTTAAGGAGCTGGCTGTCTGGTGCAGTCTAAACAACCTGGAGCTCAACACGCTTAAAACTGTGGAGATGATCGTGGACTTCAGGAGAAACCCCCCAGCTCTCCCCCCACTCACTATCATGAACAACTCTGTGAATGCAGTGGAGTCATTCAGGTTCCTGGGAACCACCATCTCTCAGGACCTGAAGTGGGACACTCACATCGACTCCATCGTGAAAAAGGCCCAGCAGAGAACGTACTTTCTTCGTCAACTGAAAAAGTTCAACCTGCCACAGGCGCACATGACACAGTTTTACTCTGCTGTTATTGAGTCGGTTCTGTGCTCTTCTATAACTGTATGGTTTGGGTCAGCCAGCAAATCAGATATAAGAAGACTGCAGCGGACTGTTAGGACAGCAGAAAGGATCATTGGTGTGCACTTGCCCAGCCTTCAGGATTTGTACTACTCCAGAGTGAAGAAACGGGCAGGTAACATCATCACAGACCCCACTCACCCTGGACACGACCTGCTTGCGCTTCTCCCTTCAGGCAGACGCTACAGATCTCTGTGCACTAGAACATCTAGGCATAAAAACAGTTTTTCCCCCCATGCCATCTCCAGCCTAAACCACTAACACAGGAATTATTACCTGTGTTCTGTAATTCTCTAACCCTAATTCTTGCCTGTAATTCATCCCCCATCTCTAATTATATACTCTCTCTAGAACTATGTAAATATGTATGCATAATTTTCTATACAGCTGTATATATAGAGTAAATAAGGCACAAATCTGTACATAAATCTTCTGTTCCAGATTCAAACACATTATTATTACAAACCCGATTCCAAAAAAGTTGGGACACTGTACAAATTGTGAATAAAAAAGGAATGCAATAATTTACAAATCTCATAAACTTATATTTTATTCACAATAGAATATAGATAACATATCAAATGTTGAAAGTGAGACATTTTGAAATGTCATGCCAAATATTGGCTCATTTTGGATTTTATGAGAGCTACACATTCCAAAAAAGTTGGGACAGGTAGCAATAAGAGGCCGGAAAAGTTAAATGTACATATAAGGAACAGCTGGAGGACCAATTTGCAACTTATTAGGTCAATTGGCAACATGATTGGGTATAAAAAGAGTCTCTCAGAGTGGCAGTGTCTCTCAGAAGTCAAGATGGGAAGAGGATCACCAATTCCCCCAATGCTGTGGCGAAAAATAGTGGAGCAATATCAGAAAGGAGTTTCTCAGAGAAAAATTGCAAAGCGTTTGAAGTTATCATCATCTACAGTGCATAATATCATCCAAAGATTCAGAGAATCTGGAACAATCTCTGTGCGTAAGGGTCAAGGCCGGAAAACCATACTGGATGCCCGTGATCTTCAGGCCCTTAGATGGCACTGCATCACATACAGGAATTATACTGTAATGGAAATCACAACATGGGCTCAGGAATACTTCCAGAAAACATTGTCGGTGAACACAATCCACCGTGCCATTCGCCGTTGCCGGCTAAAACTCTATAGGTCAAAAAAGAAGCCATATCTAAACATGATCCAGAAGCGCAGGCGTTTTCTCTGGGCCAAGGCTCATTTAAAATGGACTGTGGCAAAGTGGAAAACTGTTCTGTGGTCAGACGAATCAAAATTTGAAGTTCTTTTTGGAAAACTGGGACGCCATGTCATCCGGACTAAAGAGGACAAGGACAACCCAAGTTGTTATCTGCGCTCAGTTCAGAAGCCTGCATCTCTGATGGTATGGGGTTGCATGAGTGCATGTGGCATGGGCAGCTTACACATCTGGAAAGGCACCATCAATGCTGAAAGGTATATCCAAGTTCTAGAACAACATATGCTCCCATCCAGACGTCGTCTCTTTCAGGGAAGACCTTGCATTTTCCAAAATGACAATGCCAGACCACATACTGCATCAATTACAACATCATGGCTGCGTAGAAGAAGGATCCAGGTACTGAAATGGCCAGCCTGCATTCCAGATCTTTCACCCATAGGAAATATTTGGCGCATCATAAAGAGGAAGATGCGATAAAGAAGACCTAAGACAGTTGAGCAACTAGAAGTCTGTATTAGACAAGAATGGGACAACATTCCTATTCCTAAACTTGAGCAACTTGTCTCCTCAGTCCCCAGACGTTTGCAGACTGTTATAAAAAGAAGAGGGGATGCCACACAGTGGTAAACATGGCCTTGTCCCAACTTTTTTGAGATGTGTTGATGCCATGAAATTTAAAATCAACTTATTTTTCCCTTAAAATTATACATTTTCTCAGTTTAAACATTTGATATGTCATCTATGTTGTATTCTGAATAAAATATTGAATTTTGAAACTTCCACATCATTGCATTCTGTTTTTATTCACAATTTGTTCAGTGTCCCAACTTTTTTGGAATCGGGTTTGTATTATTATTATTATTATTGTTAAGGCTTATTTAAATGTTCTGTTCTCATGTCAGATATGTATGTTTATATGTATGTATGCAGTGTTTCCCACAGGATTTTGTGGGACTTGTGGCGGCAGGTGATGTCACATTAATTTGCATATTCATGACGTCATTGCATCAAGTGTGCATTCAGACGAGTTTTGGCACTTAAAATCTGTTCTAAATGTCACATACTGTAATTAATACAACTTAATGCCCAATAAAGCTGTTCACATTATATTTTCTGTTGTCATACATAAAACAAGTATAAATAGTAAACAGGAACCATTAATTTGACATGTTAACCAGGAATCACTCTCACTATACTCGTGTATGATTATAAATCATAATCCTGATTTATAATCGCGACATCGTCTGATAACATATCAATATACATCTAACTTACTCTAAAAAGCGACTATATGCGGTGGTTTTGTCTCATTCAGCGCACTGCCTGCGTCTGAGAGTAATAAACTATGCGCATATTAACAGACGAATTATGTTCATATTTAAAAGTCCAAACAGTCAGTAAGCGACAGGTGCTTGGAAACGCTGTTTTGTAAATGATTTACTGACGATTTTGCTGCGTTACGGCCAACTGAATGCGCTGCTTCTCTACCTGTTGTGGGAAAAAAGCCGCCAAAAGGGTCTGAAAGTTGCTAAATATTGTGCTAAAGTCACGCTCTTGTGTGTGAGATGCGGGAGCTGATGGCAGCGGGCGGTGGATATTGTTGCGGCCCGCCACAAGTAAAGAGAGAGAGCTTGTCTGTGGGAGTGTCGACAGTTCTTGAGCACACAGAACGAGCAGTGCGAAACGCGTCGGGCGAGGGGAGATTTTCAACTAGTTAATCGATCGCGGATGGTTTCATTATCTCGGGTGGATAAAAAAAAAAAAAAAGTGTAAGAGATAACAAAAATGTGTCACCAAATATACTTGGGCGGCCGTTAATATACCTGGGCGGCCCGCCCAGGTAAAGTCTATGTGTGGGAAACACTGGTATGTATGTATGCATGTATGTACAAGAGCTTCTTAAAAACCACAACAAATTCCTCGTGTGTTTGCACACACTTGGCGAATAAAGCTGATTCTGATTCTGATTCAAGCTGTTCCTTATATGTACATTTAACTTTTCTGGCCTCTTATTGCTACCTGTCCCAACTTTTTTGGAATGTGTAGCTCTCATGAAATCCAAAATGAGCCAATATTTGGCATGACATTTCAAAATGTCTCACTTTCAACATTTGATATGTTATCTATATTCTATTGTGAATAAAATATTTTCATATTCTCATATTTAAGTTTATGAGATTTGTAAATTATTGCATTCCGTTTTTATTCACAATTTGTACAGTGTCCCAACTTTTTTGGAATCGGGTTTGTACATAGAAAAAGTCTTAGATCTTTGAGTTCAGCTCATGAAAAATAGGGGCAAAAACAAGTGTTGCGTTTATAATTTTGTTCAGTGTATATTTAGATATTGCGTTCTCTAGTGTAGTTATTTATCTGTAGTTGTTTTTGGCAAATCTGTGTAGCCCAGATCATTCATCTAAGTCACTAATATTTATAGGAATTATTATTTTATTCTTACTGCTGTGAAATTATTAGACTGAGAATCCCCACCCCACAGAGTTAAATTTATTTATATTGTTATAAATAATTAAAAGAAATAAAAAGTTCCTAAACTGATTTCTGGCAGTAATACTCCTAAGGAGTGAACGGCCATTGAACCAAAAGAAGAAGAAGTAAACTGATTTCTGATTAGTAAGGTGAAAGTTTAGCCCCGCCTTTGATGGAAAAGTTCCAGAAGAGTGTGTGCGAGTAAGAGAATAGGAGAGGATTAGAGAAACGCAGCCGGGATCATGGCGGCTAAATCAAACAATTCAAAAAATACGAAGAATAAAGCACGAGGGCATCGAACTGGTAATGGATCAGAGACTTTAAGAATGGATGATAGAGGTGAAGAGGAGGATGATATGGAGGTAGGGTGGACACAGATAGAGGGAAGATCAGGAAAGAAGGAATCTAAAAAGAGGAAAAAAGGTAAGGAGGAAGGATGAGAAAGTAGTTCGGTAGCTAGTGAGGAAGAAGGGGATGGAAGAAATAGGGTCATAAGTGGATTGAGGGTAATATTAAAATTTAAAGAAGCGGTAGGAATTTCAGGAATAAATCCGTTGGTGTTGACATACGAATTGAGGAAATTAGTAGGTGAGATCGAGTTTGCAAAAGTGCTGCAAGATGGTGCTTTATTGATAGCTTGTATGAATGAAGAGCAGAAAAACAAAGCTATAAAATTAAAAGCAGTGGGAAAACAGGCGGTGATGAGCTTTAAGATTGTAGGACAGACGCCGTGGGTGTTTGGTGTGATAAATGGAGTTCCGTTAGGAGTTAATATGGAAGAATTAAAAAAGAATCTAGATGGAGGAAAGGTCATTGATGCAGTACGTTTACAGATGAAAAGAGAAGGAAGAAGAGTAGATAGTCTGTCAGTGCGTCTAAAGTTTGAAGGGAAGGAATTGCCAGATCGGATTAAGATGGGTTTTATCAGCTACCCGATTAGGGAATACATAACGCCACCGTTGAGGTGTTATAATTGCCAGAGGTATGGGCATACTGCGTCAGTATGTAAAGCTAAAATTAGATGTGTGAGATGTGGAGGGGAGCATGAATTTGGGAAGTGTGATGAAGGAGTTGATTTGAAATGTTGCAATTGTGGAGGAAGGCATAATGCGGCATATGGTGGATGTGAGGTGAGGAAAAGAGCAGTAGAGGTACAACAGGAGAAAGTCAAAAATAAACTAACCTATGCTGAGGCTGTGAAGGTAGTAAGGGTTAGGAATAAGCCAAGTGGGACAGAACGAATTGTGTATGAAAAGAGAAGTGAAGATACAGGAAAAAATGGAGAGGGAGGAATAACAGAAGATACAATGTTGGTAAATAAAAAAAAAATTGTGCTCTTTATGGTAGAGGTAATTAACTGTACTGCCCAAACAGAAAAAAGAACAGAAAAGATACAAATAATTATCAAGGCAGCAGAAAGATTTCTAGAGATAAAGGGTTTGAAGTGTGAGGACATTAGGAAGAATCTCAATACAGAATCTCAGTTAAATCAGGAGGTAGGGGTTGAATAAAAGGTTTATGTTAATTGTTTTACAATGGAATGCTAGAAGTCTTTGTGCAAATGGTCAAGAGTTTAAAGGATATATTAGTCAAATGAAGGAAAAGCCAGATGTTATATGTATACAAGAGTCATGGCTGAATTCTAGGTTAGATTTTGTGTTAAAGGGGTATGTAAGTGTTAGAAGGAACAGGGATGATGGTAAAGGTGGGGATTGTGTTACTTTTATAAAAGAAGGAATGCCTTATAGAGTTGTGGAGAAAGGGGTGACAATGGAGTATATAGTTGTAGAAATATGGTATGGAATGAAGAATTTTGTCATAATAAACTTCTATAATCCGTGTAAAAGACTGGCACAAAACAATATGGAAGAAATAAAAGGATTAAGTGGAGAGAGTAATATGGTGCGGTGATTTTAATGCTCATAATACTTTATGGGGTGGATTATTAACAGATGCAAATGGATTAATTATTGAAGAGGTGATAGAAAGGAAAAACTTGGTTTGCATAAATGATGGAAGTTACACGCGTTTGGATGTAAATGCGGGTAGGGAATCTGCAATAGATTTAACATTTGTTTCAAATTCGTTGGGTGGAATAATAAATTGGGAGGTTCTAAGGAATTGTACAATTGGGAGTGATCATTTTCCTATAATTAGCTCTATTGTAAATAATGAGGTAAGAAATGTTAATCAAGGAAATAAAGGAAAGTGGAAGTATGAAAAAGCTGATTGGGAAAAATTCAAAGTCTTGTGTGAGGAAAGACTGAAATTGATAAAGGTGAATGAAGATATAGGAATTGAGAGAATATATACAGAGGTAGTGTCAACAATTCATAATGGTGCAAGTGAATGCATTCCAAAAAGTACAGGAAAGAGAGTGGGAAAAATAGTTCCATGGTGGAATGAGAAATGTTCAATAGCAGTGAGAAGGAAAAGGAAGGCATTCAAAAAACTGAAGAGGCAAAATATGATAATGTATAAGAAAACTCAGGCAGAAACTAGGAAAATAATAAGAGAAGTGAAGAAAGAGTATTGGAGAATGTTTTGTGATGAAATTGGGAAAAATACCCAAGTTGAGGAAGTTTGGAATATGATTAAAAAGATGAGTGGAGTTAGGAGAGAGTATGATTATCCAGTGTTAAATATTGGGGGAAAAATCGCAGTATGCGATAAAGACAAAGGAGAAATGTTCAGGAAAGAATTTTCAAAAGTTAATAGTTCAGATAATCTGACGAAGGAAAGTAAGGATATGAGAGAGAAGTTGTTAATAGAACATCCATATATAAGGGAAATGAAGAGAGCAACAAATAGCCCATTAGATGTTCCGTTTTCACTTCCGGAACTAAAGCGAGCATTGAAAAATACTAAGGCATCAACTCCAGGACAAGACGGAATTAGCTATGTTATGTTAAAAAAGTTAAGTGACGAATCATTGAGTATAATTCTGGAATTTTATAACAGGGTATGGGAGGAAGGGGTTTTACCCAAAGGTTGGAAAGAAGCGTTAATTATCCCTATTAAGAAGTAACCCTCTAAACTATAGACCAATAGCATTGACTTTACATTTATGTAAATTAATGGAAAAAATGGTAACTGACCGATTAATGTATAATATGGAGAAGAATAACTTTTTCTCTCCATATCAAAGTGGTTAGACGTGGAAGAGGAACAATGGATTCAATTATCAAATTAGAATCAGATATTAGGAAAGCGTTGATCAATAAAGAAACAATAATAGCAGTTTTCTTTGATGTTGAGAAAGCTTATGATATGTTATGGAAAGAGGGTTTGCTAATCAAATTAGATCAAATAGGAATAGGTGGAAGAATATAAAATTGGATTAAAGAGTTTTTAATTGAAAGAAATATTAAAGTAAAGGTTGGAGATTATATTTCAAGGGAGGGAAGTATTGAGAATGGTACTCCGCAAGGAAGTGTCATAAGTCCCTTGTTATTTATAATTATGATTAATGATGTTTTTGCAACAATAGGAGAAAATATAAATAAATCTTTGTTTGCAGATGATGGAGCTTTGTGGCTTTGAGGTAGGAATGTTGAGTATATTGTTAATAAAATGCAAACAGTTTTAATAAATGTTGAAAAGTGGTCTTATAAATGGGGTTTTAAATTTTCTGTAGATAAAACTCAATATATTTTCTTTACAAATAAAAGGAGAAGTATAGATTTAAAGTTGAAATTATATAATAGAGAGTTAGAACAAGTTAAAGTGATAAGATTTTTAGGTATGTGGTTTGATGCAAAAGTTACATGGAATAATCACATACGTAAGATGGAGGGAAAATGTAAAAAGATTTTGAATGTAATGTGGTGTATTTCTGGACGAGAGTGGGGAGCTGACAGATTGGCATTAAAAACCATTTATTCAACAATGATTAGAACAATATTAGACTATGGATGTATGGTATATGGTTCAGCAGCTAAGTCACAGTTAGGAAAATTAGAAAGAATTCAATCACAAGCTTTGAGAATTTGTTGTGGAGCTTATCCTTCCTCCCCAGTTTCAGCGTTGCAGGTGGAGATGGGGGAAATGCCGGTTCATCTAAGAAGAAAACAACTAATTTTGACGTATTGGGCTAGCTTAAAAGGCCAACAGGATAATCATCCAATAAAAGGATTACTTGAGGCGTGTTGGGAGCATGGGAAAAGGAAAGTCAATAGTTTTCTTTGGATCATTGAAGATTTAGTGTGGGAGATGGAACTAAATGAGTACAGAGTTATTCCAACGGTAATTTTACCAATGATACCTTTATGGATTTTACCACAACCAAAAATTGATTTATTCTTACTGGAATCAAGACAAGATAAAGATCAGGAGTTACTAGAGGCAGAATTGACAAAACAATATATTGGGATTAAGTATGAACAGTATGTTCAAGTATTTACAGATGCATCTAAGAATCCACAGAATGGTCAGGTGGGAGTAGCGTATGTTATTCCAAGGTTGAAAGTGTCTGGGGGGAAAAGAATATCAAATCATGTGTCAGTGTTTACAGGAGAGATGCTAGCAATTTTGATAGCAATGAATAAAATATATGAAATGAGGATAAATAAAACATTAGTATGCTTAGATTCAAGTTCAGCTTTATTATGCCTGGAAGCTCAACAGTCTGAAACAAGACAAGATATTGTTTTAGAGATCCTTCAGGTATTATATATATTGCAGCAGATAAATAGGATGGTTCAATTCTTGTGGGTTCCGGCACATACAGGAGTGGCAGGGAATGAGGAAGCAGACCAATTAGCTAAACAAGTAATGACAAAGGAAAATATAGATATGCAAATTCTGTATAGTAAAGCTGAACTTAAGTCAATAATTAAAAAAAGGGATTAATACAAATTGGCAATTGTTTTGGGATAATGAATTAAAAGGCAGACATCTACATTCAGTACAACCAATGGTAGGTAGAGGAAGGAATTCAAGAGGGAGAAGAAAGGAAGATTGTGTTATTTCAAGATTAAGGTTGGGACATACAGGACTGAATTCAACATTGCACATAATAGGGAAACATCCAACAGGTCTGTGTGATTGGTGTGGAGTCAAAGAAACTGTAGAACATGTACTTATTCAGTGTAATGGATATATGGAGGAAAGAAGTAAGTTAATCGATGAACTTCAAAAGAACGGAGAGCAGCAAGTAACATTAAAAGAGATTTTGAATCCAGTAGGAGGTGATAGTCTGTTAATACAATTTCTAAAAACAACTCAGTTAATTCATAGAATATAGATTATTATTGTAATTCCTTTTTTCTGGGCTGGGAGGGACTTGGGCTGTAGATGGAGGAGCTGAACACGCAGCAACATCGAAAGCTTGAGTTCTGATCGGTCTGGGGAAGAGGGAATTCAAGTCTCTGATCTATTGCTTCAGTAGATGGCAGTAATGCTCAAATTGTGATTGCGAGCCGCCAATAAAAAACAAATAAGAAGAAGAATAGGAGAGACGCGAAAAATTACGAACGAAGCAAGAGTGAGAGCAAACAGTTTAATGATTTAGCGTTGGATTGTTAACCAATTAAGAGATATCTTAAGATATAATTTCTTATAGATTCAAGCTGTGAGAAAGACACGACGAGAAGCTGATGAAATGGAGCCTAATTAGTATTTCTTTGGAGGAATACTTAATTTCTTTTTTCCTAATACATTTCTCCTTGGTGAGTACAAATTTCGTTATAAGAAATGTATTCAATTAAATTGAATGTGAATACGATTATTGGAGATTGTAAAATTAACAAGGAATGTGAGGGAGTAATGAAAAAATGTTGAAAATGCTTTCATTTGTGTTTCAATACAATCTGTGAGTGTATATAATTGTTCAAGTTATTGAAGGGTGTTTTATTTGTGAAGACGTGATATTTTCTCTTGTGAAATGTGCACCAGGTGGTGCTAGCTTTGCTAACACTGTGCTTAGATTCTAGTATGTTAATTCAGCACATGGGTGACTAGCATGTATGTTGCGTATATGCAAATAATTGAAGCAGACTCTTTAGTCATTTGAAATGGTTTATTTGAATGAGTTACTGATGATTGTTTTGGCTTTGTTTTTGCAAGGCCGGGTTTTTTTTTTGTTCTTCTCTTCCTTGAGTGTTTGAAGAACTGTTGCTGTGATCCTGAATTTTGTCTGGGCCGTGGATTCCTATTCCTGGTTTGGACTGGCGAGCCATCCCATTGTTTGTACCTGGAAACCAAGTAAAAAAAAAAAATTTCTGATCGGGTAGGACAGAATTACATAATTTTTTTACTCAAGTTCACCTGGATTTCCCTGGAGACAGGGTTTTTTTTCTCATGGACTGAACCGTTCTTCTATTAATGAACATTACTGTTCATTAACAATTGAAATTGAGACTCTGATTTGAAGACTGTTTTCTTAACTTGATATTGAGAGACTGATATTGAAATTGGAAAAAAGAAACCGGTTGAATTTCAAAGATTGATGTTGAAATTTGCAAATCGGTTTTGATACACTGAACTGGTTTTGAACTCTCATATTTGTATTTTTGTTTTGAACTATTGTTGGTTTTTGTTACTTAACTGGGTTTTGTCTATTTCTATTATTATTTCAAAAAGATTAAAATGTATAAAAAGAAACAAACTCTCAGAACAATACACTTACCTTGTTCTTTGATTAACTGCATCCCATTAGTCCTAGTATTTATTTTGTTTCATTGTTATTTTGATGTCCTCTGCTGCCTTTTGCTCTAGTGAGTCGACCTTGGTCTTCTGATTTCTGGTCCAAGAAATCTCACAGTAACTTATAAATTGTGAACTGAACGCTACTTAGTACGTGTTACATCTGGTTCTTCCTCACAGAAATTCATCTTCAGTGAAGCTCCTTCCACAACAATCCCACATTCAGCAATTCACCAATAAATGCTGGCATATTCCCATCAGTTTACAAGACGAGCATCAAATCAACAGGAAGAGCTGAAATCTGATCAAAAGCCCGATTCGGTGACGGTAATTGTTTCTCATATGGACGTCTGTAAAAATAAATTTACATATCACCTCAGTGATAAAACTCATGGATTCGGATGGGGATTTATTCACAGTGGAGGAGTGAGTTCTGTGATCCTGAGCACCCGGGAACGAGTTGCTCACGTGGCCAATCACATGATTGTCTGCTGTAAATAAAATTAATTTTATTTACAAATGTATTCTTATTATTGTGTAAAATGCATTTAAAAATACTTATGTAAAATGTATTCTTATTATTCCAAGCATATTTTATAATATTTATTATTTGATAATTTAAATCTCTTGTTTAAAAATAGGAAAATAGACGCGCTATAGTTGTATAACGCGATATATATCTGTTTATAATACACATTTTAAAATTGTATTGCATACCTGCTGCTGCCATAATAAAGACCCATTTGAACATTTATGTGCTTTTCTTCTTTTTCTGCTCCCAGTCGCTGTGGTTGAGCAGTCATGAAGTATTGTTCTTTTAAATACTTTCCAGCATTTCAGAAATAATATGTAAATTACACCGAAGTACAACGTTACGGTGTTCGGGGGAGCTCAAAAAGGGATTAAACACTGAATTTTCAATCGATTTTTTCTCGTAAACTCAGAGATGTGGATTCGGATGGCAATTAAATTACCACACGACCTCTGTGTTTGTCAAAAAACAGTAGGTAATTCAGCCAGGGATTTTTACGGGGGTGATGAGAGAAAAACACCGACATCCTGGATTCGGACGGCAATTAAATCACCAACTACCCCCTGTATATGCTGAAAATCACTTACGTCCCCCTGAGAAACAATTACCGTCCGAATAGGGCTAAAGACTGAGTTTATTAAAGAGGACAGAGAGAAGATGAGAGATCCAGAGCCCTGCAGAATCAAACACACTGAAGATACTGAACAACAAACAGGTTGCTGTTTATTCTTCATTAACGAAGTCGTCATATAAGTTTTAATTTAACAAGTTTGTTTTGCACTTTGAGTAAATTACTTTGTTTAATTTCAAGTGTTAAAATGCTAATAGTTTTGTTCTGATATAAACAATTGTGTATTAATTTGTGTATGATTGTTAAATAAAGTCATTTTCAGAATTGAATTTTCTCAGGATTTATTTATACACATGATTTGGACAAGATTAGGCTGGGGCTCAATTTTGGTGTTTCTGGTTAAAAGCCGGTGTTGATGTGGTTTGCTTATGGCTGAGAATCTGTACCAATAATAAAACCTGTTCTGGCCCACTCCAGGGGCCAGTTATGAGTTATTAACTGCTCAGACTTGGCCCAGTTATGACCCATGTATAGCCCCTGTCTATAATTCAGATTAGTTTTTTTGTTGTTTTTTAATTATTATTAATATTTATCTATTATTGCTTTTAATTAGGCTACATCTTATCATTGTCACGTGTTTTTATTTATCGTAATTTACATGCTGCAAAGTTGTGATTTTCAATTAAACATTTGACTAATAATTCCTCTAATCCTCACTCATGAAGACTGTTGATGCTGATCAAATACCACGTGAGACTAATTTTAATTACTTGTCGTTTATTTGTGCAGATCGGCTTTTTGTAAAAAAACCAAAAAAAAACAGCACCTTATAGAAGCACAAGTAATTTCTCCCATATTATTTCTCTTCTCTCGCTTCACTCCAGTCCAGCGGGTGGTGCTAAAACACACGTTTGTTTGACAAACACCATTAAACTTCAGAGGAAGAAGTTCAGTTTCACCGCGCTCTCTTGTTTTGTTGTTGTGCTGTTTTAATACAATCTGTTAGAAATGTTGTTTCTGTAAATATAAAAATTCAGTTTTGAATAATGTCAGTAAATCTCTGTAATATTCTCATCCTCACAGTCGTAAGGTTTGAAGCAAGCAGGAATATCTGGAGGAGTATCATCTGAACTGAGATCTGCTGCTGTGAAGATGGTGTTTGTTAAAGAGGAGAGTGAGGAGAACATGAGTGAACCAGAAACCTGCAGAATAAAACAGGAGGAATCAGAACCCTGCAGAATAAAACAGGAGGAACAAGGAGGTTGGTATTTATTCGTCATTCATATTTAATGACTGTTTGTGGTACATTGGGCTTTCAAAGCTTTAACCCTCTGAGGTCTGAGGGGTTTTGGGACCCTGGAGAAGTTTTGACATGCCCTGACATTTCTTTTTTTTTCAGTATTAAAAAAACAATATTAATGGCTGATTACACTGTATTCAGCACAAACTGCTACAATAATACATGAGCAGCATGAATGTACTCTACAGTGTTTTGAGAAAACAACATTTATTATTATTTAGCAGACACTTTTATCCAAAGTGACTTACAAATGAGGACAACAGAAGCAGTCAATTGTAGTATTAAAACAGATCCAAAATTAAATGCTAAAACGTTATAAATACTATATATACACATTTAAAAAATTAAAAAAATTAAATAAAAATGACAAATGCAAACAACAAAATATCAAAACTTAACATTTAAATGAAAACAAAAAATAAAGCTAAAAACAATTCAAAATATTAAAGAACAAAAGGTATAAGAGTATAATAATGATTCTAACATAACACTAAGCCAAAGAAACAACTACATGTGTATGTGCAACCACACACATATATAAATTCAATATGCTTTCATTTCCATGTAGTTTGTTGAAGTACTAAAATAACTCAAATTAAATAAAAACTAAAATTTATTAAAAAACCTAAACAGACATAATAAAAAACTAATAAAATGACAAACATTACTCCAACTTTAACTAAAATTAAAATAGATAACAACTGAAAATCAAACTACATTAGTTTAACAGTAATCCTGAAAAAATAACACTGAGCCAAACACACATGCTAAAAAAACAACAACTTACAAACTTAAAGACAACAACTTACTTACACATAGTAAGAGATGGTTATAAAAAACTGAAACAGAAGTGAAACATGTAGTAGGTAAGAGGAGAAATTAAAAGTGATACTTATATCCTTTGCCCTTTATCATTTGTCCGGTGGACTCGCAAGGTAGAGTCGATGGTCTTTACGCTCTTCGGTCTTTACACGACAGCTGCTGTGGTAATAATAACCTTTTTTATACCCGTCTAACAAAATACTAAATGAATTCAGCTGGACACACTTTCGTTTTTATCACAACAACTGGCCAAGCAAGCGTGGACACTGACAAGATACGCGATACAGAACGAGACCAAACGTGATATCGGCGCGTCTCCACACAGTAAATGAATCAAGCGTTTCCTAGCAACGACAACTGCGCTAAGCACTGAGACAATTAAATACACTTACGAGCTGCTTTTAACTTCCGCTGATAAAGACTGCTTCTCTCAAAGAGTATTTCTTTACACTGTCCTCTGCTGGCGCTTGAACACACTTTTGTTTTTATCACAACAACTGGCCAAGCAAGCGTGGACACTGACAAGGTACGCGATATGAGACCAAACGTCATTTAAAACCATTTATGCATGGTTAGTGAAAAACTAAAACGAATTGTGTATTTTCATTTTTTAAACGCTATTGAGCGATAATTTTTTTTAATCTAATTAATTACATAAAGTCATCCAATCAAATTAACCTCAAATTAATGACATTACTTAATAACCTTATCTTTAATTAATCGGCACATGATGTGTTACAGGTAATTTAAAGTTATCATTGTATTAAATCACTGAATAAACATTACAAAAAAGTAGCTTTAGAAAGAAATTTTAATTCAACACAACAATACAGATAAATATTGAAATATGAAATGATTTAAAAAAGAAACGATGCTCTAAATATAAAACAAAAAGCGCCACTATGTGGTAGCAAATCACTGTCTTAAGTCATTCAGTCTTTCATTCAATCGATTCGTTCAAACGGCTGATTCATTCAGAAACGAAGTGACTGGCTTTTTAAATGGCTCTGAATCATTGTCTCATTCGATTAGTTTAAAAACGTGGATTCATTCAGTAAAGAAACACAGCTGTGTGTTGATCTCAACAGTTCTCCTAGGGCTTTATTTTCATTGGCAAAATTAATGTATCTAAAATGTAATTATTTGCACATTTACCTTATCTTCATTTTTAAGCTAAAACTTATGTAACCTATTTTTTTATTTCTACCAGCCAATGATGATTCTGAAAGAAAACACGCAGTGTTTGTTAAAGTAACACATGCAACTTTCGCGCGCATCTGACTGACAGAACCGGGTGCTTGTACTTCAGTGTTGCTGTTAATGTTATGGTTATTTTAGCAAATAGTTTGCTTCATAAATTAAGTTCAACACAAGAGATATTCAACTTTATCACTCCATTGAATCTGCACATGCATTTTAGAAGGTGTTCTTGCTCCGTCCAAGCAGTAAATGCAAATGGCTCTGAAAGAGCGCCATATAGCGTAACTTCAGCCGCTCAGGAATGTCAATACGACCCATTTCAGGGGCTGACAAAATTACATTTTAAAATCAATCAGAGCTATAGAAATGCATCTTAATATTTACAAGTAAATCTCCATTAGGGCTGCACGATAAATTGTGATAAATCACAATCGATATTAGGCAAAAGCTGCGATATTCATGCATGCATCTTGTCAGTGAAGCACAGTTTTGTGATCAGTAGTAAATCTCCATCCAAAAAACTCCAAATACGCCCCACAGAAGAAATTCAGGAAAACTCTATCTTTGCAGCTGAATAAACAGAAGATTTAACTGCTTTCATTGATTCAACGGGACTAATAAACACACGGCTACAACAACATAGGGCTGGGCGATTTTTCTGATTTTATCGATTAATTAGAATTTAATGTTTTGCCACGATTAAATTTTTTATAAATCGAGGAATCGTGATTTTGAATAGAAATATTACCAGGCTGTAGAATTAGACACTTTGAAAATATGCCAATGATAACATAGTAAAGAGAAATGAACGATCCAACCGCATGTCGGCGCACGTGATTAACCGCTCACGTGTGACGCGCTCATATGGCTAGGCGTCGTTCTCTATTATAGATCCTCAGTGCGGGCGCCATTCACACAGAACAAACTTTTGTGTTGACAAAGATGCGACGCGGGCAGTGGAATAGGACAAAATGCCAGAAGATGGGAGTGAACTTCTTTTTTTTTTTTTTTTTGAAATCTTTAACCTTTGCTTTTATTAGAAATTGTGACATCTCTAAAATATCCTACCATCTAACAAAAATATATCCTAAGCATATTTTGAACAAACCTTAGAACATTCAAGAACATCTGACAGACAATAATAATAATTACAAATTGTTTGTTAAACAAATATGTTTACAATAATGCACTTACAAAGGAAGTCTATGGAAGATATTCCAAGGGTTTAAAAGCTATTTTTCTGTTGAAATAAAAAAAAATTTTTTTTTGAGGTGTACAGTTGTCATTTTAGTAGTGGGTTTAGTGTTCTAGGTGGATGAACGTCTCTCTTTCACATATTCTTGAACATATGTTTAAGTCTGGCTTTCCTTGCTGTACAGTGTATTTTAACATGTATTCCAGTGCTGTGTTTTGCACTATAGACTTCCATTGTAAATGAATTACTGTAAATGTAATATATATATTTTTTTTGTTATCAATTTTTTTTTCACACACAACACAACATAATATCCAAAATAAAACAAAACAAAACAGCAGACACATACTCAACATCTAAAGGTTCAATCAAAAGGGATGGAGAGAGGGAAGGACAACAAGAACACAAAAGTCACTCCTTTATATAATCACGTATATTCAGCAAAAAACACTGCCAAGCCTCAATGGTTGAAGGCCTGGCCCCACCGACTCGCGCCGTTGTACATTCACATGAGACAATTTGCAGGAGGCTACGGATCCAATACGTTTTTCTACACGTGTGGTGTAAACCAGTTCTGAATTATTGTCTTCTTCACAGCTGTAAAACCAGCAAACAACATTCTATTTTGCATTGAACTAATACAGAGACCAGAATCATCATTAAGAAGACACAAACTTGGGTTAACAGACCAATCAATTCTCAGTAATGATGACAAAACCAGGTTTACATGTGTCCATAGACTGATGACGACAGGACATTCCCAAAACATATGAAGAAAAGTGCCCGATGATGTAGTGTTACATATATGGCAGTTCAAATTTGACTGCAGTTTCATTTTAAATCTTTTGTAAGGAGTTATGTATGCTCTATGAATGACTTTGAAGTGAATAAGACGATGAGCCAGATTTTTAGATGTTAGGCTGAGATTAGACCACACTCTCTCCCAGTCGACAGATAAATTAAGGTCAGATAATTCCCTATTCCAAATAGTTTTAATAGAAAGAGGTTTTGTAATACAATCAATAATTTTATTATATATTAAGGAAACAGATGGCCGACCAGCAGATGGTGCAATCCAGTCCCGCATAGGATGAGAGGAAATGGAAGAAGACCAAGGAACGCCATACGCTTTGAGAGCAGAACGTAATTGAAGAAAAACAAAATATGCAGATGCTGGTAGACAAAATTTGGTTCTTACTGTCTGAAATGAACAGAGGCCCTGGTTATCATATATATCACCGCACGTGTTTACACCTAAAGAGGACCAAGAGGGTTGGACAAATGGACGATTTCCACATACAAAGTTAAAATTGTGCCATAAATGTGTACTGTTACAGAATTTGAAGGGTCCACCTATCCGACGTTCAACCGTTTTCCAGATTTTAATAGAGTTAGCCACAACCGGATGGAGTGAACTTCTTTTAACTTGAGCGCCGCATTTTTATGCATGAGACGCTGCAAGAGATGCAATACAACAGTCAAACACTTTTTTTAAAGCATTTTCCTTGTAGCCTATTATTTCTGAATATATAACATGTATAAGACAAGCTTGAACAGGATGTAGTTGTAGTTCATGCATCTTTTAGGCAGATATTTAACAAGTGATTTGTTAAACATTTACATGTTGACAACTTAATGTGTGGTGCACTTTAATAAAGAAATAGTTACTTGAATCGTGTTGTAGTTACATTTTTAAGTTGACTAGTTAAAAATCATAAAATCTAGAGTCGGTCAAACGTTCTGAAAAAAAATCGAGATTATATTTTTTTGCTAAATCACCCAGCCCTACAACAACAACGACGATTTTCAAAAAGCGGATCGCCGTTGTTTTCACACTGCATGACTATCTGGAGTATTATTCAAGTCGCTGCTGTGTTCACATTGCACGATGGATCGGCGACAGGGGGTTTCACATTGCATGATTTCACTATAGGAAGAATCGCCAACAACTCTGTCTGATCCGCAAACTACGTGAAGTGATAAGGAAATAATGTGAGAAAACCTGCGTGCGTCAGACCGGAGTTCTCGAGCGAGACTGGAAGTATTAAATAAAAATATAGCCCGCGAATTATCTGTCCACTGATTTCCAGCTACAAAAAGAAAAACAGATTATGCAGGAGGGAGATGCAGGGAACAGGGATTGTGTGTTCTGCAAAGAGAGGTAAATAATACAATTTTACAGTAACTGTTATGCTGATGTTGCGGCTGGTCAAGCAAATGTTTGTGCTTGTTTCAGTATGATTTATTTATACATATATCTATTAAAATACTGATATTCTGGTTTATAACTCCTCCCCGAACTTCCCTCTGCCCTGTATCTTTGTCTCTCATTGGTTGCAGGTCATCGCCGATGTAGTTTTCAGTCAGAAATCATTGCACACAGCGTGATTGTGAATCGCAGACAGCTCCAGATATATAGCATGCCAAATATTTTGCGGGCATCAGCGACATGTCAGCGATTCCCTCAGATCGCGTCTTTGATAATTCACACTGTGCGATTGTGCACCGATTTGCCTCCGATCTCGGGCATTTGTCGGCAATTTATCAAAACCTGTCGGCGAGTGAAAAATCGGGCTAAAATTGTGCAGTGTGAACTCGGCATTAGCAACTCCATTTGTTTGTCCGAGTGAGCAAGGGGGGCAGGACTTATTGATAATAGAGAGCAGCGATACGGTTACTGCACAGCGCTGCGAGATCCAGTGAGAAGCGTTTGAACTCGCCACAGACTGAATAAGGTTGATGCGAGTAGCTGCTAGTGAGAAGCATTCAAATTCTGCACAGAATTGTTATGAACAGATCAAACAGCACTGACGCAGAAACCCAGAAGCAGTAATGCTAACTGTAACCATGGTGTTGTGGCAGAAATAGTCCAATGTTATTACATCATTCATTTCAGGGTTTGTACAACCTTTTGAGAGAGAAATTCAAGAACTTTTCAGTGATTTTCAAGTATTCCACACAGCTGTTTCCAGCACTTTAAAACTCTAAAAATGAGCCAATTGGACAAAACAATGTATATCAAAATATAGTTTTGTGGTTAAAAAGCACTTGTGTAAAATTTAAAAATACATCAAATTACCACAATAACAGTAGATGGCAGCACAGGAGCACTTATTGGCTTATTAGTCATTCATTTTACTTGCTTTATATTTTGAAATTATAAAATAACTTATAAAACATCAGATCATCAAAAAATCTAATTCTGTCAAAGTTTTGCACTATTTTTGTGTATGCAGTAATAAAAGTTTCAAATCACCAAACTTTTCTTCACTTTGCATCTGAATTGCACATCAATTAAAATCACTGAAGTTGTTGGTCAGTTCTATACAATGCTATAGAAGAATAATGGTACATTAAGTAAGAGTAGAATATATTAATTTTCTATATGAAAATCTGATTTTGCATGATACTGATGTTACTAAAAGTAAATTTTGTATGCTTCCCAACTCAAGCTCAGTGCTTTACTGTCAAATGTGTATTACCAAGAATGTAATATTATTAGTAACTGCACTTATTAATGCAAAGCCTTAGTAATTTTATGATTAAATTATCTTTATCTTTGATACCCCACACACCAGCCCCCCTTCGCTACCAAACCTGCTTCTGGCGCCACCATCCGTAGAACTTAGTGGCGCTGCTCTCAAATGTTAGTCTGGAGCCCTGCACTGTTACATCAGGGTTCACTTTTATGTTCACATTTCACCATTTTTACTTTTATTTCAGAGTTAATTGAAGAAAAAGAGAAGAATCAAGAATCAAGTGAAGTTGAGGAGAAAAATCATGTCAAAACTGAAGAAAAACCTTTGAGTTGCCCTCAAATCAAACTGAAAGATTTAAAGAAAAGAAGAGCCAAGAAATATTTCACCTGCACCCAGTGTGGAAAGAGATTATCAAGCAAAACAAGTCTTGAGTGTCACATGAGAGTTCATACTGGAGAGAAACCATTCACCTGTGAGCAGTGCGGGAAGAGTTTCACACAATCATCAAACCTTAAGAAACACATGAACATCCACACTAGAGAGAAACTGTACACATGTGATCAATGCGGTAAAATGTTTTTATGGGCTTCAGTTCTGAAGAAACACTTGAATGTTCATGCAAAGGAGAAGCCACGTTCATGTAATTTGTTTGGTAACAGTTTTGTGCATCTACAAAATTTGAAAGTATGTCAGAAAATGCACAGTGCTATGGGAGAGTACATGTGCTTTGAGTGTGAAAAGACTTTTACTACAGCAACGTGTAAAAAACTGCATGAGAGGATCCACACTGGAGAAAAACCTTATAAGTGTTCACACTGTGACAAGAGATTCAGTCATTCAGGACCCCTGAAAATACATGAGAGGATTCACACTGGAGTGAAACCTTATAAGTGTTCACACTGCAACAAGAGATTCATTGATTCAACACATCTGAAAACACATGAGAGGATTCACACTGGAGAAAAACCTTATAAGTGTCCACAATGCAATAAGAGATTCAGTCAATCAGGAGACATAAAAAGACATGAGAGGATCCACACTGGAGAAAAACCTTATAAGTGTTCACACTGTGACGCGAGATTCAGTCATTCAGCAAATCTGAAAACACATGAGAGGATCCACACTGGAGAGAAACCTTATAAGTGTTCACACTGCAACAAGAGATTCAATCATTCAGCAAATCTGAAAACACATGAGAGGATCCACACTGGAGAGAAACCTTATAAGTGTCCACAATGTGACAAGAGATTCAGACATTCAACAAATCTGAAAAACGCATAAGAGGATCCATATTGGAGAATAACCATCTCCCATGGGCACGTGGGAAGTGTTTCATTCAATCTTCTGCTCTACACAGTCATACAAAAAACAATCACAGTGAGGCCTCATACACTCATACTTTAGCTGTATACGTAAAAATTTTGTATCGTATCGGTGTTTCGTCCAGATGGATCTGCCGTTTTGGAGCCTGAAACCGCTATTTTTTGAAACTGGGTCCCAGAGTGGATAAATCTGAAAAAAACACCTTTGCGTTTTCGTGTGTACAGCCAATCCGTATATTTTGTGAAATCATTGTCATCACCCCATGTCTCTTCCCCAGTCAGACACCAACGCTACGTAACAGCATCAACAATAACAAAGGCGGACTACATGCTTATGTTCTTTCTGCAGGAGCTACTGTAGAAGAGTTTTATTAAACAAAATATGAATTAATCAAGTATAATCAAAGTGAATATGACCATTTATGTATCAAGTTATTCTTCTATTATAATAATGTATCTGCCTAGAGGCCTGCAGAAGAATGGAATGTGCAGACGTATGGTTTAAGGTAAAGCTGTGCATCCTGTTTTGACATGATAGGGTCTCTTCCTTGCACGTAACATAAAATGAGGCCTATTGTCTGCTCCAGGTAGCAGATGGAGACACAGCCAAAAGAAGGTAAACAATGACTATGATGTAGGAAATGTATGGAGCACGCCTTAGAGGAAAAACTGTATAAAAGAGTGTGCAGACACAGACTCGGGAGATTCCCTGCAGGGTCTCTCGGTCTTATTGTCTCTGATAATAAAGTCTCTCTTCTGGCATCAAAACCCCAAGACTTTGAGAGTAATTTGTCATAGCAACGGTGGAAGCCACCACACTACTGAGCCTATTAGCGTTACTAATTTTATTAGCTTTTCTTGTTGAGTTTGATTTGTATACAGCGTGCAAGGTTTATGCGCATGCTCCAAGTCGTCTTCTCTGTTTTTAGTGCATCTTTGTGGCAGTATTACAGCGCCACATACTGGTCTGTCATGAATGCTACATCATTTTGAGTCGGTTTCAGTGGTTTTGTGTGTACACACATTTCTTGAGACAACGCTGTGTTTACGGAGGAAAGAGAAAATAAAAAATTGGACAGGGAAAGCTGGCTGTGAATCAGGGCCGGCTCCAGGCATGGGCAGGGGTGGGCTGAGCCCACCCAAATGTCAGTCTTGCCCACCCAATCAGAATTAGATAAAGATTACGTTAATTTATTTGTGCATGGATTAAAACTAATCTGAAGCAGACTGTATTTTGAGAAGTTTAAGCTATAGCTTAAGACTGCCCAAACAATCATAAAATAACGCCAGAAAATTGCAGAATTTTTCCTTTATTAGCTGAATGCAAGGCGCGCTGAATTCACACGGAGGCTTCAGTCTGTTGCAGAAAAGCAGAGGCTGACAACGAGCGAAAACGGGCAGAAAAATTTGTGCGCTATCACGGGGAGTTTGAGAGTTATGAGGAGTTTAATGCACAAATATGTATCATAGCCTACCACTGAAATTACCTGAGCAGTTTTAATGTCCTAAAAGAAAGAAAAAAAAAAAATCATTCAATAACGTGCGTTCATTGCATGGACGGGGCATGAGCATAATATAAGCGTCTAAAATGCATGTAGGCTGGCTATACAGTTCAGTTGAAAGCTTACCCCTTTTGACTTGCTGTTGAATGTAAGAATGAAAACTGAAAGTAAACAACACTGAAATAAGAGCCTGTGTGATTAAAGTTGTGTTCGTTACTATAGCAACAGTCGGCTCGACTGTAATATCCAGTGATGCAAACTATTCAACTTTTTTTTTTTTTGTCAAATTCTGCCGTTTTAAATTGAAAGTTGGGCTGTCATTTACATGATTCATGTAATTCATAATTATTGTGACAACAATAGCATTTTTCTGTCTTGCGTTTTTAACATATTAGGAATACAACTAACATTGAATGGGTGCATATTTTAAAATAAAAAATATTATTTGCAGTTCAGATCAGAGCATGTGAGCGGAGCTGAGCGGTGAGAATTCCCGCTCCCCGCTCACGTGGGTGTTCGCTCCCCCCGCTCCACCGCTCAAAGTTGCACCAGACCGCTCCGCTCAATTCCGCTCCCCGTTCACCTACAATTTCATCCCGCTCCGGTGAAATCGCTCCACGCTCGCTCACATTTAAAATTCCTCTGCATGCCTAACACCTGCCGTTTCTGAAGAGTTCTGCGTTCAAATGCACACAATAATCCTTCACGGATTATAATGAAAGAGTTTTTGTTCTCAATTTGATTTATTTCGTTAAGTAGTAATTTAACGCTTTCTATAGATATATTTATCATGTCTGTGAGGCATGTATTCACTGACTTTCGGTTCATTTTTGTGAAGCGCTCCTGTTCAAGACGAGACGGTGCATCATTTTATTCTTTATTTTATAAAATGATTTTATATATTTTATAAAGTTTTGTTGATATTGTGAGTGCACACAAATAAAACTAGACCCTTTACAGTTACGAATGATGTATTACTCTTACTTTTACTAGCAAAAATTACTGCGTCATTTGTTTCCATTGAAAAAAATGCAATTGATTGAGCTGGTGCCTCCATGTCACTCTCCGCACAAACTAGGATGCAGCGCACATTTATCTAGGTTTAACGTTTAAACATTGTTATATGCTTGAACTGTTTTAGTATATCTATAGATTTTATTTTAGGCAATTCGTGATGATTTGAGAAGGCTAAATTGATCAAACATGGCTATGATCAGCTCACTGTCTGCCGCTGGCCGCTTGGTCGTTACTTTAAGAAAGAAAAAAACTTATTTAACGAACAAAAACATGCTCCAAATGTTTTTCTAAATTAACTTAATAAGAAAAACGAAACTAAATATTATCACTTTGCCATTACATACAAAACTGAAATATTTTAATAACTGAAACAGTATAATCTGACTTGGGAGAAGGGGGGAAAAAGACAGGCTTGGGACGGACTCAGGCTGGTAATGCTGTCAAGCTCTCGGACACGGGCCGGGCTAAATTTGTGGCCCTAGCCAACCGAGGTGTAGGCTGACAGTTTTGTTAATTGTTGAAGGCACAGGTGAATTGTGGGTGGATTTGTGCGAGCCCTAGACTCGTGGTGTGAGCGGTATCGGAGCGGAACCTTTGAATAAAAACCCGCTCCGCGCTCCGACTATATTTCGCACGCTCTGCTCCCCGCTCCCATGCTCTGGTTCAGATTGATTACTTTACAAAAAATCTTATTTATTTAGTTCCTTTACCATTACCATAGTGGTCTGGTCTCAATATTTTCCTCAAAACAATAGTCTCCCTAATGTTCTAGATATGATTATGGCCTTGTTTGGTATAAATAAAAAAGTTAGTTGAAAAAAATCACCACAGAAACAATGATCCAGAGAAAGAGAACAAAGAGTTGTTTTTTTATTACTGTTATTAAAAAAAGAAAAAAACGCTTTTGTTGTGAAAGCGCATAATATTCTAGGCTGCCCATGAAAGCTTTTTTTTTTTCCAGTGTACATACAACAGCCTATAGTTAATATAGCAATATACTACAGTACCTATAAATATCTAGACTGTTTTCACCTTGCACCCCCCCCCCCTCCAAAAAAAAAGCCCACCCAGGATATCTACCAGCCCACCCTTCAATAGCTGTCAAGAACCGCTATTAGTAGTTTGCTTGCTTGTAGATGCTTTTTACAAACTGTTCTTGTTCAGGACACTGTTCTTGTTCAACACTTTTAAAGAGATTTATTTTTAATTTGTTCTTCACTGTTGTTTTTAAAATGACAGTTATTCTTCCACATAAGATGTATTTAGGAAATGCATATGCAAGATATACTGTCATGTAGCTTTGCAACTGATCCTTCTGTGCTTCTCTTGTAAGTATGAATGAATACCTGAACCCGGCATTAAACGAGCTCTGGGGCTAAATTACAGAAGACTGTAGTATCGAAAAGGGAATATTAAAGGGCACCTATTATGCAAAATCCACTTTTACATGGTGTTTGTACATAAATGTTTGTTGGCAGTGTGTGAACCCAACCATTCTACCAAGGTTATTTTCGTAAACGAAAACAATTGATGAAAAAACTATTTCGTAAACTCAAATAAAATAAAAATGTCAAAATATTTCAAAAACTAAAACAAAACTAAACTAACAACAGTTATTGAAAAACTAACTGAAATTAAATAAGTAACAAAAGTAAATTGTCGTTTTCGTAATCATTACGTTCTCACTGCTTGGCAGAAAAATATATGAGCTGTGGGTCAGTTTAGGGAAACACCTGTAAATAGCGCATCACACACATGGGGTTATCTGACAGAGAGACGCAAAGCAGAGTCCCGCACGGGTCCTGTTTGGTAAATGTGCACCAGCAGTACTTAACAGAACACCCGACCCATTATCTGACAGCAGCATGAATTTAATTCTGTACCAGACCAGAACCGTTTGACAAAGACCACGAGTCACGAACCGAACCGCATTAATCTACAACATCAGGTAGGCAAAATTATTTATTTTCTCATGTAACACAAGCACAGGGTTCCCACGCTTCTTGAAAGTACTTGAAAGTACTTGAATTTCAGACATATGTATTCAAGGCCTGGAAAGTACTTGAAACCAAACATAGGTCCTTGAAAGTGCTTGAATTAAATTTTAAATAAATTTTGTTTATAGCGCTATTTCAAAAATTGTCCTATATGTGCTGTCAAAGACAGAACGAAACGGCACTAATGATTGGGGGTGGAGATGGGGTAACGCAAAAAAAAACTTAGCATGTGTGTTGATGCACAGCCTAGCTCCCGCAGAGTTTCTGACCATTACCTCCCACTCCCGCAACGTGTGTGTCCAGCTCCCGCAAACATTCTAATATTGTATATAATTTTCGCGCTATCAATATGCGGGGTATTGAAATCACATTTGAATGAGCGCTCGCAGTTCACTTTCGATTTCGCGATCACGCGCACTCTGTGTAAAGTGAGCACATCTTACAGTGCGTGCATAATTATAAGGCACGTTGATATTCTGATCATATTTTTTTCCAAGCACATTTTACCAATTCCAAACCACATCTATCTTAATAACTACTATTATAATTTTATATTTAATCATTTATAAGTGATATATAATTGTCCATGAAGGCTGGAAGTGAAAAACTCCTTATATTCAGGTGTGCAGAATTATTAGGCACGTTTCCTTTTACAGATAAAATGAGCCAAAAAAGAGATTTAACTGAAAAATCAAAAATTATTAAATCCCCATGAGAAATATTCAAAACTAATGCAATATAGAAATTGCAAAGTTAAGACATGACCATTGGTCAGCGAAATGCTCATTGGGTCAGCGGGGTTAGACAAAAACAGGTGGAGAAGAAAAGACACACGGTAACTGCAAAATAATTACAAATTAATGTGAAGAATTAGCTGTAAACTATCAAACCTTTAGTCTCCAGCACCACCATTTTCCAGAACTGTAACCTTCCTGGAGTCTCCAGAATTACAAGGTGTCAGGTTCTCAGAGACTTTGCTTGGGTAAAACATCTTAAAAAATTACCCTCACTTAATAAGAATAACATGCTGAAGTGTTGTGAAATACATGAAGACTAATTTTTATAGGCCTTATGGACAGATAAGTTGAGAGTGACTCATGAAGGACCAGCACCACATCCTCTTGTACCACTGTTTGAAGAATTTATCTTCCAGAATCGAGGAGTAAGTTTTAGGAGCTCATTTTTAGTCCATCTCTGCAAGACAGACTTTTCAGGATAGGAGATGGACTAAAAATGAACTCTCAGAACTTACTGCGACATGGAGCTAAAGAGAACATGTAGAACTTGAAAAATAAGAAAAACAGCTTAAAAGCAAATAGAAAGTCCTATTTTTTTATTTATTTATATTATTTTGCAGATTTGCACATGTACAAGGTTTAAAATGTTCATGACATATTTTTTAAAAATATTGTTTTATAAATATAAGTTTTGAGCTACTGCGTGTTTGAGCATCTGCATTCCTCTAGGTCAAAGATGAAAAAAGGGATTTACAATAATAGGTGATTTACAAAATAATTTTGACTTGAGTTATTTATTAATGAGTAACGTCTCTATTGAGAGAGTGTGCAAATTTTTAATGTTAACAGTAGGGATGTTACGGAGCTGACGAGACGTGAGACATGCGGATCCATATGCAAGCTTTTATTATAGTACATGGTCTAGTTCACAGGCAGGGTCGGACAGTGGCAAACAGGTATAACACAGATAAGGCAGAGAATAGTCCTTAGGCAAGCGTGGGTCGGCGATCGGCGAACTTTATCCAGAGGGCTAGGCAGAGAGAATAATCCAGGTGCACGGGCAGGAATCAGGACACAGGAAATCTAACTCGGGATACTGGGAAACGCTTTGTAAGTAGCTAGGCTAAACAATACTCGGCAGAGAGTAAGAGAAAGTCCAGAGTTTATATAGTGTGTGTGATTGGGTGATGGTGATGTGAGATTGTTTTCAGGTGTGTGCGTGATCAGTGCAAACAGCTGTGTTGGTGCAGTGGATGATGGGAAATGCAGTCCTTGAGTGATCTGTAACTGACTGTGTGGTGTGAAAGTCCATGTGATGGGTGAGTGACCTCTAGTGGTGAATGACCAGAAGTTCATGGCCTGGATTTGTGACATAGCCCCCCGCCAAGGAGCGGCTTCCAGACGCTCCTAGATGATCCAGGGTGGAGCGGACGGAGCAGGAGCCCACCAGGGTGGAGCGGACGGAGCAGGAGCCCACCAGGGCGGAGCGGACGGAGCAGGAGCCCAACAGGGCGGAGCGGACGGAGCAGGAGCCCAACAGGGCGGCGCAGACGGAGCAGGAGCCCACCGGGGCGGAGCGGACGGAGCAGGAGCCCACTAGGGCGGTGCGGACAGACCTGGAGCCCACCAGGGCGGAACAGACGGGACCAGAGCCCACCAGGGCGGAACAGACGGGACCAGAGCCCACCAGGGCCGAGCAGACGGACCTGGAGCCCACCAGGGCCGAGCAGACGGACCTGGAGCCCCTCAGGGCGGAGCAGACGGACCTGGAGCCCCTCAGGGCGGAGCAGACGGGACCAGAGCCCACCAGGGCGGAGCAGGAGACCCCCAGACCCGAGCAGAAGACCACCAGACCCAAGCAGAAGACCACCAGACCTGAGCAACAGACCGCCACGGGGGAGCAGCAGACCACCGCAAGGAAGCAGACTGGGCAGGAAACCATGACAGAATCTGGAATCTGAGGAGAACAAGGACAAACAACACAGGGAGAGCAGAGACAAACAACACAGGGAGAGCAGAGACAGACAACACAGGGAGAGCCTTCAGGGTCTCAGGGGCCGTGGCAGGGCTTGACAGGAAATCATAGGCGGCCTCTATAGCCGTGACCGAGCAGGACAGGGAATCACAGGCGGCCTTCATAGCCGTGACTTGGCAGGACAGGGGATTGCAGATGGCTTCCATAGCCTTGACAGGACAGGGCGAGAGTTCATAGACGGCCTCCTTAGCCGTGACGGGACAGGACGAGAGCTCGCAGACAGCCTCCATAGCCGTGACAGGACAGGGCGAGAGTTCACAGACGACCTCCTTAGCCGTGACGGGACAGGACGAGGGCTCGCAGACGGCCTCCATAGCCGTGACAGGACAGGGCGAGAGTTCACAGACGGCCTCCTTAGCCGTGACGGGACAGGACGAGAGCTCGCAGACGGCCTTCCTAGCCGTGACAGGACAGGGCGAGAGCTCACAGACGGCCTCCATAGCCGTGACAGGACAGGGTAAGGCTTGATAAATGGGTACCACTGACACCTCTGGAAATTCTGCAGCGGACGCGGCCACCTCTGGAGGTTCTACAGCGGTAACACCTGGAGACAGGGGAAGTTCATCAAAAGTCTCTTTGACGGTAACCTGACAGGCTGAGAGTATATTGCTGGGCGCCACCACCTTACAAGGCGCTGAGGCGAGCACCACCGCTTGGGGAGGTTCTGCAGCATGTGCCGCCACCTCTGGAGGAGCTGCGGCAGATGCCATCACCTGGGGCAGTTCAGAGATGGTGTATGTGGCCCAAACGCAACATAAAGCGATTCCCATCCTAGGAAGCGCTTCAGACAGGGGAATTAGTTCAGGAACAGGAGGGCTTAAATGAAAAGGTTTGGGGATACCAGCTGCGCGTGCAGACACCAGCGGTACATCCTTTACGCTGGACACCAGACTGGGAACTCGAAGGACTGACCTTAAATCTCTCGGTGTGACCGATTCTGGCAGTTCGGCTGAGACTTGAAGAGACTCTGGTTGAAGAGCTTTGATGTGGTGTGATGCTGGCTGATGATCTGTGATGCAGAGTGATTCTGGCTGATGAGCGGTGATGCGCAGTGACTCTGGCTGATGAGCTGTGAGTTGAGTTAATTCATGATGATCAACGGTGGGTTGGTGTGACTCTGGGTGGAGAGCTGAGGCGTGTTGTGACTCTGTGTGGAGAGCTGAGGCGTGTTGTGACTCTGGGTGGAGAGCTGAGGCGTGTTGTGGCTCTGGCTGTTGAGCTGAGGCGTGTTGTGGCTCTGGCTGATGAGCTGAGGCGTGTTGTGGTTCTGGCTGTTGAGCTGAGGAGTGTTGTGGCTCTGGCTGGTCAGCTGTGACGTGGTCTGACTCTGGCTGGTCAGCTGTGACGTGGTCTGACTCTGGCTGGAGAGCTGCGGGAGGGGTTGATTCCTGACGATCAACGGTGACTTGGCTTGACTTGCGATGATCAACTGTGGCTTGGCTTGACTTGTGACGATTAACTGTGGCTTGACCTTACCTTTTAACCTTGGTTGTGACCTGACTTGGCTCCTTAACATGGGCTGTGACTTGATCTGGTTCTTTAACATCAGCTGGAATTTGACATGGCCTTTTAACATCAGCTGGGACTTGACTTAGCTCCTTGACATCAGCTGGGACTTGACTTAGCTCCTTGACATCAGCTGGGACTTGACTTAGCTCCTTGACATCAGCTGGGACTTGACTTAGCTCCTTGACATCAGCTGGGACTTGACTTAGCTCCTTGACATCAGCTGGGACTTGACTTTGCTCCTTGACATCAGCTGGGACTTGACTTGGCTCTTTAACATCAGCTGGGACTTGACTTGGCTCTTTAACATCAGCTGGGACCTGACTTGGCTCATGACTGGCAACCCTGACATGACGGGGAGTTGTTGTGGCCGCCATCTTGTGAGCGCGTTCTGGTGCGTCCGCCATACCAGTCTTAGATGTGGCGTCACGATCCTCATCCGCGACACCCACAGTGAATAGTGAGCCAACGGTTATCAAAGCAAAGTCCAAAAAACAACTTAGTGATGAACGCGGACCCTCGCGTCTGAGCTGTGATCGTAGAGGTTAATTAATGCCATCGCAAAAGATCTCAATCAAGGTTATGTCCGGTAAATCTGAATAATTAGCGAAGACTAAAAACTCTCTAATATGGTTCTCCAGTGATCTTGGGCCTTGTTTAAGTGCAAACAATATTCTGTCCATACCTGACAAATGTCCGTTTGACAAGCTGCTGGATCCTTGTTGGGCCGAGTATTCTGTTACGGAGCTGACGAGACGTGAGACATGCGGATCCATATGCAAGCTTTTATTATAGTACATGGTCTAGTTCACAGGCAGGGTCGGACAGTGGCAAACAGGTATAACACAGATAAGGCAGAGAATAGTCCTTAGGCAAGCGTGGGTCGGCGATCGGCGAACTTTATCCAGAGGGCTAGGCAGAGAGAATAATCCAGGTGCACGGGCAGGAATCAGGACACAGGAAATCTAACTCGGGATACTGGGAAACGCTTTGTAAGTAGCTAGGCTAAACAATACTCGGCAGAGAGTAAGAGAAAGTCCAGAGTTTATATAGTGTGTGTGATTGGGTGATGGTGATGTGAGATTGTTTTCAGGTGTGTGCGTGATCAGTGCAAACAGCTGTGTTGGTGCAGTGGATGATGGGAAATGCAGTCCTTGAGTGATCTGTAACTGACTGTGTGGTGTGAAAGTCCATGTGATGGGTGAGTGACCTCTAGTGGTGAATGACCAGAAGTTTATGGCCTGGATTTGTGACAAGGGATGTGCGGGTCTAGTCGACTAGTCGACTAAACGGTACAGCTCCTACTAGTCGACACTGAAAACAATAGTCGACTACACGAGAGAAAAAAAAACATGATGATTTTATCATTCAAATTACCATCATTTTAACGTTACATTTAAAACATTTTAAAGAACAGTTAAAATAAAACTTTTGAAAAAGAATACATATCAAAATATTTAAATATATAAATATTTTTAAAAGCGTATCTGGGCGGAAACTATATTTTTACCTCACATGTGTTTTCTTCATGTCAGTTGCGGCGAGCTCCACGCGAAAGACCAGCAAGGTGTGGGATTATTTTGAATTAGAAGGAAATGGAAACGTTTTTTGTAAACTGTGTAATGTCAAATTGGCTTACAATAACTTTACTGGAGCTATGCGTAATCATATTCAATACAGGCATGTTATGCGTTAGCTTGGAGGCTAGCCAAAGCCAGCAAATGTCAATCATGTCATACACTACAACCTGTCGCTGCGGTCCGCGATCCTATCCGCGCTGTCTATTCCTCTAAACGAAGACCCACTTCGGTGGTGCTGCGGGATTTCCAGGCTCTTTTCAAACTGTCTGCTTGCTTGTAGTTATTTCTCTGCGTGCCTGTGACTTCAGTTCCTGCCGAGCGTTTTTTTTGCAGAATCGCCTCTAGTCCCGTCTTTCGCCAGACCACGTTAACATGTTAAATTCACTGAACAAATGCGCACGGTCTGAGTAAGTAAAACGAGCAAATTGTTGTAAAATTAGACAATATAGCCAACATGAAGTACATTTTTAAAAGCCGTTTTAATGCGAGTGACCTTAAAAGTGACCCGCTTAAAAGCACCTGTCAATACTTCAATACTTCAATACTTCAGTGCCTGTCAATCCACCAGGAGGACGTGGTAGAGGAAGATTTAACAACAATCAACAGAGAGCGGGTGGCCCACTTAAGCCCACCAGGAGTGTGTTGGGGATGCAATCAGCCCGGACACAACAGAAGAGACTGCACCATCAATCCTTGGCAATATAACCAACAAATGGCTCCAGGAGTGAAGCGAGATGGCGTTTATTAAACAGGAGAGTGAAGACCTGAGGATTGCAGAAGTATTCAGCTTGAAACAAGAAGAGACTGAGGAGCAAACAGGTTGGTTTCATTCTCAAAGCTGAACTCTGTCTTTTCCTTATTAAAATGTCCAGATCTACACAAATGAACAATATTTTTTGAGGAACGTGATATGAGTGTCCTAATTAAAGAGCTTTTAAGCACTTCACTATAATTGGATATATGTCAATCCACCAGCACCAATACTGATGCTGCCTTCAAACAGATCCTGGTTTTTCTTGACAAGTTGGGCTTTTTTTTTTTTATTACAACATGCATTAAATTAGAAAAAGTAATACAGAAGTAGCCTAAACAAAACAATTATTTATTAACATTAAACTCAGAATCAATTTCTGAATAGAAAACAAAGAAAACTGTTAGTTTCTTTCATTTTATGTAGGATTTAAAAAAGAATTGAAGGTATTTATGATAACTTGACAGTAATCTTATTTAATATGTCAGGAATAAAGAGTATATAGGTTATTCTGCTATTATAAATGTTATATTCTTCTCAAATGTGCATAGGATATTATGCATATTACAGAAAATTCTGAAGAATATGAATTAAGACTTGATCCTTCATAATGCCTAATTAATCATGTAAACTTATTTTATCTGGAGTCAAAGTGTAAAAAACAGGATTTTCATTAAAGATATTGTGCATTCCTGTTTCACACATAGTGTATTTATACTTTCTTTTGGATGTAAGATGTTAATATATAATATAACATAAGCAGGTCAATTTAGCTCAAAGGGAATCATTTATGATTTTATTGGGAATTTGAACAGACTCGCTGTTTCACGGCTGATCGCTGATTCGGCAGCGATTCACTGAACGAGCCGTATAACATTAACTCTGCACTGGATATTAAAATCCAAAATATAGTGATGACACTATTAAATAGCACAGTAACAAGATCGGCAGTTTAAGACATTAACTTGTGAGCACAAAACACAAGATACTTCTCTTTTCAATATAAATAAGACTTTATTGGATAAATGTAAGACATGTAAACTAATCTAACACATGAACACGCATTCACACGTTGCAGAAAGAGAGAAAGTAAGGAAAATCTGAGTTTAAGAGAATGAAAATGTGATATCCCAAGTTTACAGCAATATTTGTTATTGCATAGACCTGAACAACCATCAGTCACTTAACCCTTGCATTGAGTTTCTCAATGAGGCTAAAATTTGTATTAAACTGCACCGACTCAGCAAAAGTCTGGAGGATACTTGCTTGTTTTGCCTCTGGGATTCCCTTTTGTGTTGTCACAGGGGGGTTTCCCGAATCCCGAGGTTGCTGATTGGCTGGAAGTTCAATAGTCATGGGCGTTGGCTGAAGATGCGGAGTTGGTCTGGTTGAAGTTTGAAGCGAGTGCAGTTGGACTGAACTTTGCAGCAAACTTACTTTAGAACACGAAACTCCACGGAAAGAAAGAAACTAAAGTAAAAAAGAATAAAAGGATGTAACGAGACTAGATGGTTTTTCTTCTCATTGTGGTGGCAGCTGGCACGTAGGCCAGAGCACGCTCAGAGAGCAGCGTCAAAACGCGGTAGCAAAAGAGAGAAGAGCAGAAGATGGTGTCCTGGGTTTTTAAACTCTGCTTTTTGACACCTCCCAATGGTTGTCTTGACCAATTAGAAATGATCTTAGCTGGGGATGTTGCTTTGTTTCTCCACCCAATCAATAAATCAACATGACATGGTCAGTCACAATTTTACACGCTCTTGCAAAGTATACTTTTGGATGTGATTTCTATAACCAGAACATGATACATTTGACAGAATCAATTGGAAGAAACGTTTCAAGCTAGAATTGTCAAACTCATACATACCAAACACGAATAACCCTTAAAGTCATTCAATAGTTATTAAAAAGACATACATAATATGTGCTTAAAACATGATAGTCTAATGTGTGGGTTACATACATAATATGGGGTAATGCATAGAAATATCCTTTTAAGATGATTTTTGGTGCATATGGAAAAGACGGTCTCTGAGTGTAATTCTGTGGAGAACAAGAGGCATGTTCTGTGAAGACCAGAGAAAGGTTAAAAGGTCTCAGTTTTGACGTTCAATATCGCAGGCAATTCATCTTCAATTCTGAGCGCGAATTGCGCAGCTTGTCGGTGAACTACGGCTCTGTGTATTAAATGCCGCTCCATTTGAAAACAGGTGGAGATTTATTAATGATCACAGAACTGGCTTTACTGACAAGATGAGCATGACAATCGCATTCAATATATCGTGCAGCCCTAATAAATGCTATTTTGGAGAATGTGGAAAACCAAACAGTCGCTAGTCCCCAGTGATTTATATAGTATTTTTTTCCTACTATCAAATTCAATGTGGACCAGCAACTGTTTGGTAATCCACATTCTTCAAAGTATCTTCTTTTGTGTTCAGCACAAGACATTAATGAATACAGGTTTTGGACAACATATTGATTGAGTAAATAATGACCAAAATAATTTTTTTAGGGTGAACTATCCCTTTAACCTGTTAACATGCACCAGGACGCCGGCGCATTGAAAGCTCTTTGTTTGTACATGTCATTGTTTTCAAACAGATAAAGTAAAACAGGACAAAATGAATCTTGACAAACTATATATCATTTTGAAGGTCTAAGCCTCTAGCATCGACGACAGATCGCTGTTTTTCGATAGAAAGCTTATACGGAATGTATTTGCTAAATTTGTGTAAGCAGTACACATCAAAACATGTAGAAAAAAACCGCAGTACATACCACATTCATCCTGATAACGACTCTCAAATGTATCCACTGCTGTAAATCCTGGTCTAGTTTGAGAGATAAGGGTCCACTGAACAACATTCCATCGAGCACTTTTAGTCCAAAGAAACAATAATGTTGTAATTTGGATCGTTATTCATTTGTTTACGTCTCATCTCTTGAGGGAGAGTTATTGTTTGTGTCCGTTATGTAACAAATTATGCTCAAAAACAGCGTCTTGGTGGTAAAAAACAGCATGATTTTGTAGCAGACAATGTCCCAGACAGAACGAGATCATCCAAACTACACAGAAATGTAGTAAGCGTATATGTTCGGTAAAACAGTCTATATAGCAAAGTGTCCTATGAACTCCTCACGAGTGACTTCTGCTGATGAAACTGCAAACTATTTACTATTTTTCTTCAATTAATTGCATCTCTGACTCCTGGTCTTAGTTCAACATACTGTATCTGGTCCTTGGGTCTTAACTGTACATCCCCTACACTTCAATAATTATGGTGTTTAAATCCTGACTGAAACTGTTCACAAGTACCAGTGCAAAGTGAAGGGGACTCACTTCTAATATTTTAGACCTGAATGGCAGATTCAGGATTGGTCTATAATAACCCAGTTCTGTTGCCTAATGTTAGTTTTGATGTTTTAATACTTTTATCTTGGTTTTGCTCTCTGTTGCTTTGAGCCATTAAACTCAATTAACTTCTGTTTGTCCTTTTTCCACTTTAGACTTAATGGCAATAAAAGAAGAGAGTCAAGAACTGAAAGAAATAGAAGAGAAAGATCAAAATGAGAGACATGATTTCTTTGTTGGAAAAAAATCCATACCGACTGAAACAAATTCGGTTCAGAAGACCAAACCTCCCAGTTACTTAACTTGCCATGAATGTGGAAAGTGTTTCACACTAAAAGTAAACCTTAACGAACACATGAAAATTCACACTAGAGAGAAGCCATTCATATGCCAACACTGTGGAAAGAGTTTCACACTAAAGGGAAGCTTTAATGAACATGTAATAATTCACACTGGAGAGAAGCCGTTCATATGTGATCTGTGTGGAAAGAGTTTCGCTAAAAAAGGAAATCTTAATAAACATGTAACCATTCACGCCAGAGGGAAGCTATTCACTTGTGATCAATGTGGAAAGAGTTTCAGATCTAAAGACAATTTTAAATCCCATATGAGTGTTCACACTGGAGAGAAGCCGTTCACATGCCAACACTGTGGAAGGAGTTTCACATTAAAAGCAAACCTTAAACAACACATGAAAATTCACACCGGAGAGAAGCCGTTCACATGCCAACACTGTGGAAAGAGTTTCCTCACAAAAGGAACCCTTGATCAACACACAACCATTCATTCAGGGAAGCCATGCACATGTGATCAGTGTGAAAGGAGTTACAAATATGAAAAAAGCCTCAAGTCCCATATGAGAGTTCACACTGGAGAGAAGTCGTTCGCAGGTGATCCATCTGGAAATAGTTTAAAATACAATGAAACCCCTAATTCGCACACAAAGAGTGAACATTCAGGAGATAACTGTTTTGTGTGTCATCAGTGTGGAGAGAGTTTCAGTTGTAAAGTAAGCCTCTACACTCATGTGAGACTTCATACTACAGAGAAGGCTTTCACCTGTGAACTGTGTGGGGATAGCTTCTCACAAAATGGAAATCTCAAGTCACACATGAGAATTCACACTCGAGAGAAGCGATTAGTGTGGAAAGAGATTCAGACGTAACCCTTGATTCACACATGCAAATTCCTTACAACTGTAAACTGTGTAGGGTCCATAGAAATGTGCTATTCTCTACTATAAAGTGACATGACTGTGGATGTTGTTTTTAAAATGGCACCAGAATATATGTATCTCTGTGAAATGAAGGTTACGTTCACACTGAAGTTCTTTGGCATTCTTTGCCTCTTTATAATTTTATTTTATTTTTGCTGGCACCTGACCATCTGCTTTGCTGTAGCTCAGTTGTTCTCAAGATATTTTTTTTTTGTCCCAAGGCACACCTTTGCGATTATAAAATTAATCTTTGAAACTTTGCAGGTTTTTACATTCACACAGCTTTATTACACTCTGAAATCTAATATCTGAAAAAGCTTTATTGACTTGTCTTTCTGAGACTAATGCTGCAATGTAAATGAAAGATTATACATAACAGGATGCGAGTAAAATAATAACTGCATTATTTGATTCATCTTTAGTGAATGGGTTGTTGACGTGGCATTTTCACTGTCCCACAAGATAAAAATTTATATAA
>JALXFT010004831.1:0-47758 GCA_023376895.1 Aspiorhynchus laticeps | reverse complement strand
TTAATGTTGTTATTTAAAATGCAGTAAATGGTTAAACATTTATTTGTCCTACATGGACCTGTTGTTATAAAAGCTGCAGTGTTATTCTAATTGTTTTTTTTTGTTAATTTTGAGACAAATCTCAAAATTGTCCTATGGTGTAACTGTCCCAAGCATGGTTCAATAAATTTTGATTTTTATAAATTAAAAAGAAAAGCATAAAAAAATTAATAAATACCTCCCGGCATAATTGTACAAGTGTCTATTTTAGTAAATGGCAATATTTTTTTTTCATCCATATATTTCTGAAAGCGTAGGAACTTGATACATTTTGTCTCTGAAAACCATGTCCTCTGGTGTGACGCCATATCCTGATTTTAAATTGGCCAATTCCAGAGAAAACTATAATTAGTTGAAGGATTGTGTTACTGAAGCCCATGACATGAGCACATGGTCAATTTTTCTCTCAGAAATGTTCAAATATTTAACTTTTTTTGGAACCACTACAAAAGTGTTACGTTTTGTTGTCCTTTGGTGTGACACACCTAAATTATATATTTTTTTAATTAAAAACTGCATGTTAAACTACATAATCATGGAACATTATGCAAATGTGTCTTGCTTACCGCTAATGACAGGTTAGCTAGGAATAGCAAGGTCATTAATTGATAGAAAAAGGCTGAAACGTCCTCTGGTGTGACAGAAAATGTATCGAGGGAGAAAAATTAGTGGAAGAGAGAGGACATGGAAATAAATATAGACAGAAAATTAACAGAGATCCACGCAGAAGGGAGGAGATCCTAAGAGAACGAAGCAGAAAGTAAATAGAATCAAAATCATGCCTTAAAAAGAGTATCTATATAGTTTTTAAAAAATCATTCACGTCTTAATGAATATAGTTTCAATCATATCAATAATATTTAGCTGTATCATAAATATCAATCATGTTTAGCTGTGCCGTACCTGCAGCGGGGGGCTAGAAGAGTTTCAGTAACTGATTGACTACGAGACTGAATTTTGTTGATGATAAATTATTTTTTGTTTAAAAAAAACATGTTGATATTGTTTGTATCAAAATTAAACTTTTTCTCATTTGACATGTTCCAAATTAAATAGAAATATTTTTAACTACCATTTCTATCCTTTAGTGTGACGTAATGTTCAATGTTGTGACGTAATGTCCTATGGTGTGACAAAGAACCACAGATGTTTTTATCTCAAAATATCTTAAAAAAAAAAACAATCGAGTATTGCAATAGGGGAGATACAAATATCACTCAACTTAAGATGGTATAATTTTCAGCAGTTTTGAACGAATGACAAAGTTTGTCTTGTTGTCAAAGTTTGTCTTGAAATTGTCCAACAAGTCATGGGGAAATAATTATGTTAATTATAATTTCATATTAAATAAATAACACAAAGAAATGCTCCAAGTTCAACTCTACACACCTAGAGGGACCGAGGTCCACACAACATAGTCTCAAAAATAAATAAATTTGGCAACACACTTGTGGGAACTTTAATACTTTAAATAATGGAATGTTATTAACTATGAGTTAAGATGGCTATCTTTTCTTTAACAATATTTTATGATTTTTTTTATTTTTATTTATTATGACTTGAGACCGTTAGAACAGTTTCTTATCTGGAAAAAACTATTTGTACATTTTCAAAGCTAAATTCATCAGTCTGGTGTACTTTGAGAAGTTTGAGAGCTCAAAATTAAGAGCTTCGACCCATGTTAAGTGTCCAGTTTGAATAAAAGAAAAAAAGTCGCTGAACTTTACAGGGGACTCAACCCTCGTTTTAGTTGTGATATTGTGTCCCGGAACGAGCGCTGTGTGAACAAAAGCTGGATCAATGCCGTGAAGGGTGTGTCGTAGTGATGACACACTTTATCGTTCGACTGTTTTACCGGTTGTTTTGAAGGCAGATCAATGTTCATATGACGAAAAATGTGTAAACTGGAATGAAGCAGCGATCAGGGAGCTCCTCACTATCCACGCTGAAGCTGAAATCATTCTCCAGTTTAGTGAAATGGTGCGCGGCGCATTATACACGTCACATGGAAGGTCACGTGTCTTTATGGGTTGTGTGTGAACACACGCACAGATTCTGGAAAATCACTGGCAGTATGAATGAACCAAAATCAGACCATCCCGGGACAAATTTTCTGTGTATTTTCCGGAATGGCTGTGTGAAAGAGGCTTAAGATTCACCTTTGTTTTGCACATATCATCAAAGCGGTCCATGGAGCTATTGGCCAAAAAACTGCAGACAAAGGCTTGAAGGAGTTTGCCGCTCACTTAATAAACTCCACAAGTCTGAAGAGAGCATTAGACATTTTCAAGAGCATGTGTAGGGGTGTGTTTTCTGCGTTGTGTTGAAATCAAGGACAAACTGCCCGAATTCTTGCCTTCATGTCCTCATTTATTCTTGATAACACAAACGAATATATGTGAGGACTCGTGCACCATATTAAACAGCGTGCAACTGGGCAATAAACTTTAACAAACACTCATTTTGAGAACATATAACAATGAAGCATGTACCTGGATAACACAAACAAATATATATGAGGACTCATGCAGCATATTAAACAGCGTGCAGCGACACTGTGAAAAGGAGAAAATTACAGACATTAAAAAAAATTCTTAAGTAACAAAAATAATCAATGAAGCATCTACGTGTACATCACATAGCGTCTTTAGATCACAATCATACAGATATATCATATGAATTCATCTGTTACATGAAATATGGCCCTTATTGAATAACTGCATGAACTTGTGTGACCTACCGCTGTGACATTTCATGCCAACTCCCCAAGTCAGTATGGTGGCAGGAAACCCCAAATATGGTCATGGTGAGTGGAATCACAAAATAATCCTTTTTTTAATACACACCTGCTACATTTGAGCCATGTCTTTTATGCAAAGTCAAACACAGAATGTGTCAATCAGAGTCTCCAAGAACTTCATGACCACATTCATGGAGTAAACATTCCAGAAGAAACAATGGATGAGAAGGACACAGTGGATGACTACATCCCTCCAGAAGCAAATACTAGGGATACTGGCCCGATACTGAGCTCCTGTACTCGTTAAAATGCCCCGATACCACACAGCATGTGATAAGTGCCATATTCAGACAAAGAAACACAGACAACAGAATGGAGTTATTAGAGATTAAGGATGTCTATGAAGTATATGTATGCAATGAATATAACGTTAAACATTCAGTATTAACGCCTGTATAGCTGATGTGCGCGAGCTGATAAGCAAAGCACGCTGAGTGGATTGAGCTTGCGGCGGTGCAGATGCACGAGCTCGTCAAGTGAATATCCCTTTCTCACAGACATCACTGGATAGTTTGTAGTTGGGTTGGATATGTCAAAAACAAGTAAAACAATGGAGAAGTTACTTAACGGTAGGGAGGGGGAGAGAGAGCACTTCTGTTGTGTGATCTTTGATGTTCACTCACTTAGCACACGCATCACGAAAGTGAATCTAGCAGCCTGTGTGAAATCAATTGGTGGCCCGCAGGCCAAATCCGGCCTGCCATTTATCTTCATCCGGCCCGAGGGAAGAGTATGCGCAAGGTCGCACATTATTTTGCACTAATTAGCTTGTCCACAAGGTGGCAACACTGACCAGGTACATTGTTTCACAGCCGCAAAAGAAAGGGATGAGAAAGACGCAACAACAATAATCTACCGGAGAGCGCAACATCAATAAATGTTTTTGAAAAAAAAAAAAAAAAAAAAAACACACACTTGACCCTGTATCAACTGCATATTTATTCTGTAACTGCTCGCTTTTCTTGAAAAACTAACATTAGCTGTCTTTTTTTTCTATCTACTTGTTTCTCAAAAAAAAAAAAAAAATTCTATATTCTATCTACTTGTTTTTCTTTATAAAAAATATATATATACTGTGTATATATATTAAAAATAAATAAAAAACTTGCTACGTGTACTGCGTTAGGCTAACCAAGACTTGTCATAGCACTTGCATGTTGCTCTTTTGTTGGTTTTGATTGCTTCTATTGCCCTCATTTGTAAGTCGCTTTGGACAAAAAAAACACTATCAAATAGAGTATAGTGCGTTCGGCTGTATGCTGAGCCGCTTCAGACAGCGCCAGTAGCGCATCAACAGACAAAAAGAATTATGTCAAAATGCTGGGTTTTGGCGAGTGACCTCGTAAGCATGGTCTTAAATGTGTTATAAAGTCCTAAATGACCGTAAAGAGTTGGGAGAAAATCGGATGTGTCAGTTACACGTCATGTGCATCAGGTTTTAAAGTGAAATCTGATGAAGTCTGTCATTGATGTTAATCACAGAACAAAAGAAAAAGAGAAATCACTCGACTGCTCTATTCGCTGATTAACTTTTCTAAATTGAATAAAGATTATTCTATATAGTTTATGCATATACAATTTATAGTTTGTGAAAATTGTTTTAAGTTCACTTAAATTAAAAGTTAAAATTATATTCTTTCATAACCTACTAAAAATAATGGCTTTCAATTATACTGTAACTGTTATGGGGTTGACGAGACGTGAGACATACGGATCCATCTGCAAACTTTTATTCCAGGACATGGTCGATACAGGCAGGGTCGGACAGTAGCAAACAGGTATGACAAAGACAGGGCAGAGAATAGTCCTTAGGCAAGCGTGGGTCAGCGATCGTCAAACTTAATCCAGAGGGCTAGGCAGAGAGAATAATACAGGAGCACGGGAAGGAATCAGAACACGGGGAATCTAACTAGGAAACTTGGGAAACGCTTTGAAAGTAGCTGGGCTAACAATACTCGGCAGTGAGTGGGAGAAAGTCCAGGGCTTATGCAGTGTGTGTGTGATTGGGTGATGGTGATTGTGAGATTGTTTTCAGGTGTGTGCGTGATCAGTGCAGACAGCTGTGTTGGTGCAGGGGATGATGGAAATGTAGTCCTTGAGTGATCTGTGACTGACTGTGTGGTGTGAAAGTCCATGTGATGGGTGAGTGACCTCTAGAGGTGAATGACCAGAAGTTCATGGCTTGGATTTGTGACAGTAACATTGAATTGCTATAATTAATGGCTAAAATTAAAGGGGAAATGCATTTAATAGAGACATCAGTAGCAGTATTTCATTATCAAAAATACTGCCCATTGTTAATAATAGGCTACTTAGTAAAAAGATGCCATTAAAAAAATATTGAAAGTATACCATCTTTATATTGTTTCTACATTAATTTGGAGGTTCAATGTGAAATTATGACAATATAAATATGCGGTTAATCGCAATTAATTACAGAAAAATTGTGAATAATTAGTTGTTTTTTTATCGATTCACAGACAGCACTAATGTTAACCTTTTAGAGATGTTGGTGTTGATAATTAGTTCATTTTATTGCTGATTAATTTTTTTTAATTTAACTTCTAATTTTATAGGCCCCTCAGAAAGATATCCGGACAGCCACCCACCCCCTTGGCCCCCTTTAAAATTTAAATTCGATAATCCGGCCCTCAAATGAAACTAATTGAATAGCCCTGCACCAGGCTGTACTTGTCCCTCTCGTTCTGCACCAGAACAAATACGTGCACGCGTTGCAGATGTTTTGCTTGCTTGAGTGTTTCTGCATTATTTGAGTCGCTTTGAAATATAAAACGCAGCATGTTTCAGATGAAAAAAATGCTCTAAACAAATTCTAGAAAAATTATATTTCTGAAAATATCACAATTAGGAGATAACTCTGTGGTTCCCTGCATTATTACAGCAAAACGCATGATTACAATACTGAGCCGCAGCAATGTAGCAGCACTAATGCTATTAAAATAAAGATGATGTACCATAGAGCAACAAAAAAAGAACAGTGAAAGTAACAAAAACTTGTAAAATACATTTAAATGGATATAATTAAGTGTGAAAATAACTGAAGAATATACAGTCAAACCAAAAATTATTCAGAGACCAGATATAATTTTGATATTTTCTTACTAGGGTGTAGGCTTGCCGCGATAGACGGTGTTGGCGGTGATACCGGTGTTAAGCCGCAACACCGTTTACGTCACTTGCACCGTCCCTCACCGTCATTTTGATTTTTTTTATAGTAATAAAAATCATTTAGTTCAGTTAGAGGACACTACAATTAAAACTGAACGCGGCTGCTGAATGCAGCACACCGAATGAACGACAGTCGCGCATCACAGATCAGATTTCATTTATCACACGTGAGGAGAGTGAGTCCAGCTGACTGACGAGAAGAGTGAGGTGAGACAGACGAGACGATGCCAGAAGAGTTTCAAAACGAAATGTAAAAGTGCCCGTTTTAAAAATATTTTGGATTTTGAAAAGCCTGTTGACTTCTGCCATTAATCTAAGTCAGTGGTTCTCAACCTTTTTTCCACCGGGCCGCACTATGGTCCAAGTGCAAGTATCACTGGCTGCACGCATGTCATTTACATATTACGTCATCAATACAAACCAACCAGATTTATAATATTATTTATAGCCTAAATATTCTGACATCTAAATGATTACATTTATTGAAATAAATAAGTAAATAAATAAATAATTCTACTCACCATTAATAAAACACCTGATGCTGTCGGGAGCGGACCAATTTTGTGAAATTCTGCTCGAAAGGAGTAACAGCACAATGACGTTGCAGTCTGTAAGATGCGCGCGGAAGCGTTACTTGACGCGCGACATCGCAGAAAGTGTGCGTTCACAAATGTAGCCTATGTTGATCCAAATATGAAAAGCATTTTCGAGTTTAATAATCTGAGGTTCTTTCCAGAGATGTTTTGCCACATCTCTGTAATTAAGGATGATTGCTGCGTAGTAGCCTATGGGTGTTTCTTTTTCTCTGAACATCTTCAAGTGAGTGGCGGGGCAAACCGAGAGTCCAGCACTCTCTTCACTGCTGATGATGATGCTATTCTTGTTTGAATGCGTTCCTTCGCTGGCATTTTACACATTTCGTTTTCTCCCTTAACACATTTGTTCATTCTGATGCTCAGTTTTACAGAACTAATGGCTGCTGATGACTATTTGAATTGAATTCTGCCAAAGTGCGCGCTTGTAAGTGTTCGTTAAATGCGTAACACATGAGTACATAGATCTGCTCATGTCTGAAAATAATATATGAAAAACTAAATTATTTTACATAACATTATAGCTTATATTTGTTTAGTAATTTTTTTAATTAATGTAAAAACTAAAATGAACTGTAAAACTGAAAGTTATTTTTATTTTTATTTTGTGTTCAGCACATAGACTGTAACATTCAGCATGGTGGACTGCATCTGGATTCGTGACGGATTCGTTAGAACCACTGATCTAAGTGATAATGGAAGTTTTTTAAAACATTCGTTTCTCGTTTATTTGGTTCCACAGTATGCTGATTTTTATTTTATTTAAACTGTGCATATTTCTCCCCATTATTTTACATAAAGGTGTATGCCGTCCGTGCCTCCAAACTTTCTTATTCGTTTTGCTAATAAATGTTCTACGTTTCATAATTATCTGTTCCTCAATCTTTACTGATTTTTAGTTTTGTATACCTATTTAAACTTTATAAGTTATTTGTTATTTTATATTAGGCATATAGCATGGTGTATTTTTATTCGTTTTGTTAATAAAAGTTCTTTGTTCTACATTGTATTTTGTTGTTGCTTGAATTGAATTCAAGAAATTGATGCAGAATTGCCGCTAATTTAAAAATGAAAGTAAAATGCGCACGGGGCTTTTATAAGCTATTTAAGCAAAGGAACGTGAGGAAAAGTGGGAAATCTCAAACGAACTAAAAACAAACAACTGCTTGACAACGAATTGCCGTGAATTTAAAAGTGAAAGTAACAGGTGCATGGTACTTACAGGCTATTTAAAACGAAGGAAAGCTAGGAAAAGAGGGAAAACTCAAACGACCCCCCACCACGGTAATACCGGTATTATCGGTGTTGTCACACGTCGATTAACCGGTGGGAAAATTTCCTCACCGTCACAACCCTACTAGGGTGCAGGTGTCACATACGCTGGAGCAAGGAACGAGGAATTCACGAAAAGAGAGTCTTTAATAAGCCAAAGAGGCAACATAGAGCACATGAAGACATTCAAAAGACAGTTCAAAGACTGACAAAACCAACTGAAAGGACTGGGGCTTTTAAAGACTGGACAATCAGGGAGGAACACGAGACACCTGGAATCAAATTAACAATCAACGTGAGGGAGAATCTGGGTCACAGGGAACATATGGGGAGCAAAAACACAACGAAAACAGTCCATGATCCTGACAGCAGGACACTATAGTTAATTTATGTAAGTGAGAATAGCAAAATAAAGTAAACTGTGACAAATTGTACCCAAACATTCTTCATACAGTGGACTACCAGTAGAATTGAGACAAATTTGGGACCAAAAATTATTCAAAATTAAATTATTAAAATTATACCAAAAATAATGTACCCAATAGTTAAATTTTTTACAAATGTATCGGTATTGGTACTCAGTTTCGGCAAGTACCAAAAATAAAAGTATCGGTATCGGATGAGTACCAAAAATAAAAGTAACGGTATCCCTAGCAAATACGATATTTTAGCGTTACCATTCACAAAAGAGTTAGCCAGTTTCTTGAGGCTGTCAAGTCTGTTGAAAACCTAGAGGAGGAAAGTGAAACAAGCATAAAAAGCACTGTCCAGGGATACTGGATGTACTGATGACAGACTAAATGCCAATTTTCCCTCTCTGGTCAGGAATTCTGCTAGGTGATCTGAGTGATCTACACTGACAGAGAGTCTGTCAAAGATGACAGTGACACACTGAAAACACATGATACAAACTATCATGCAGAAAACTGGTTTTGCATTGTTAAAGACAAAATACTACAGAAAAAACTGCTCCATCATCCGGGTACATTCACACACAAAATGTATGCCTCGTTGCAGGGAAGATACAAAGAACATATTCTGCAACACAACCAGGGCTTAATTTGTGCCGGAACCGGATCTGGCACCTGCGAAATCCGATCCGGCACCTCATTTTGTCGGATTCCTCCTCAACTCCTTACGTGCCAATGAAAGACGTTTGTGCTGACCTATAGTGTGCATATATGAAAACTCCTCTATACTGACCACGCTTGCGGCACATTTACATTTGAAACAAAGAACCTGAGCGTGCAAAAGACATGACATTTGAACTGCTCTGCTCTCACAAGACATGCACGGATCCAATAGCCTATACACATGCATTTTCTTTCTCAACTGTTCACATTTACTTAAGAAAAAAACCTGGATACTCACCAGGATGGCCATTTTTGCATAATTTTGTGTGTATTTGGCCACTTAAGCTCAACAACAAACTACGAAAAATAACTCAATATGATACTCGCTAGGTGGCTTTGGATGTGACTGTGCGCTCAGCCTTGAAACCTCCTCTGGAATGCGCGAATACCGACTGGCTTAAAAAGACGTGCAAATTATTCATTTTTGTGACGATGCAACAATGACCCGATTAAGCAAGTGACAATTCTGTCAACTCTCCCGAAATGCGAGCGAAAGTCTTAGATCAGCTGAATCATTCACTGTGTTTTCAAATGACTGATTTGAAAGCTGCGGGGATAAGTAAAACTATGTGATATACACACAATCCCCTTCTAAATTCTGGACAGGATTAATTATAACTCTATTACAGAGATTTGTGAAATAAAATTCCATTATTTTTTAGTATTTTTAAAAACATTTTTCCCCCAGGCTTGGAAATTGCTGTTTCAAAATTTCATGTCTTTTTCAGGTTTTTAAAGTACGAACCCTAATAAAAGCAACTGATGCACGCTGTTAATCACTTAAGCTGGTCCACCAATGTGATCGGCCGAGTGCTCCGTTACCTCTCCCTCCTCTAATCACATGCTGGATCCGTCACCCCGCTTTGTTCCGGGACCTCGAAATTTACAAATTAAGCACTGAACACAACCTACCTGACAGATTTCTGCTGAAGCATTTCAGCGTGAAAAAAAAAAAAAAACATTTTGGAGTTCGGTGAAGAGAAATGGGCCAAGAAAAGTGTGTGAGACAGAAAAGAAAACAAAGTACTTCCATACCCCAGAAGTTATGCCTAGTCCTAAAGAAAATGTGAGTACATATTAAGGCCATTGAGAAAGTGTTACTACAGAATAATTATTATGATTTCAAAGATGTATGTACAAAGATGATGGAACAACAAGTATTTTTATTATTAACATCCTGCTTCATATCCTCAATTTCTGCCTGTCTCCTTGTAGTCATCAAAAGCTTCTACTGGGCAGCCCAAGTCCAAAAAAGAGAAAGGGGCATTGGCAAAGTAGAGTCCAGCACGTCACAGGTAAGACTAAGTTGAAGCAAATTTAAGGGTATGATGACATACAGTACACACAGACTCCTGCATTACTCATTTGTGTTACATTGACATGTAAATGCTGATTTCCTCTGGTTGTCATTCCAGCCATCAAAAGCTTCTGTTGGTCAGCCAAAATCCATAACAACAGATGCTGTCAAAGTAGCATCAAAGACCTCAAAGGTAAGACAATGTCAAGGGCATTTACACACATATGGGCCCGGTTTCACAGACAGGGCTTAAACCTAGTCCCAGACTAAAATGTAAGTCTGAGCTGTTTCAACTCAGACTTACATTTTAGTCTGGGACTAGGTTTAAGCCTTGTCTGTGAAACCGGAGGATGATGTTTTATTAACAAAGTTCGCGAGGAGCACATTCAGATAATTAACCTAATTAACACGAGAGGAGCACAATCAGTAATAGAGAATATAATTTTTTTTTATAGAATTGTTTTATTTGTCACATACATGATTATATAGTGATTATATAACCAGCAGTGAAATGTATTCTCTGCATTTAACCCATCCTAAGTGAACACACACCCGGAGCAGTGGGCAGCCATGCAGCCATGTTACAGCGCCCGGGGAGCAGTTGGGGGTTCGGTGCCTTGCTCAAGGACACCTCAGTCGAGAGGAGCACAATCCCTGGTTATTCACTCCCTCACCAACAATCCCTGCCGGACCCGAGATTCGAACCCACAACCTTTGGATTACAAGTTCAACTCTCTAACCATTAGGCCACGACTTCCCAATCGACCTAATCAACCTAATCAAATCGACCTGTATCAATATATACACAGCCGACTCACCTATGTTCCTTGACAGTTTTCCGGCATCTCTCCGCACTTACAACTATTCCTGTCCTAGCCTACAGGGGGGTACTCTGGGTTCAGGCCGATGTTCCGAGCTCGGAGCCCTCCCCTCAGACAGCACGCCAAAATCCATAACAACAGATGCTGTCAAAGTAGCATCAAAGACCTCACAGGTAAGACAAAGTCAAGGGCATGTACACACATATGGGCCCGGTTTCACAGACAGGGCTTAGACTAAACCAGGATTAGGCCATAGTTCAATTAGGACATTTGAGTAATTTTTTATAAACATGCCTTAGAAAAAACATTACTGGTGTGCATCTTGAGACAAAACAAAGGCACTGATATATTTAAAGATCAATCAATGCAAGTTTCTTTCAGTTGAAACAGCTCAGACTTACATTTTAGTCTGGGACTAGGCTTAAGCCTTGTCTGTGAAACCGGGGGATGATGTTTTATTAACACAGTTCGGGAGGAGCACATTCAGATAATTAACCTAATTAACACGAGAGGAGCACAATCAGTAATAGAGAATATAATTTTTTTTATAGAATTGTTTTATTTGTCACATACACGATTATATAGAGATTATATAACCAGCAGTGAAATGTATTCTCTGCATTTAATCCATCCTAAGTGAACACACACCCGGAGCAGCGGGCAGCCATGCAGCCATGTTACAGCGCCCGGGGAGCAGTTGGGGGTTCGGTGCTGTAATGAATTATTCATTTACATTGTTTAATTTAGCTCTTTTGTTTAAGCTTTATTTTAGCTTTAGGGGATCTTACGATTTGATATGGATATGATCAATTGGTATTAATCAAAACGTCCTCATTTAACACTCGTCCAGCGAGTTGTCAGTATATCTGATAAATTCTGTTTATTCTCGTGGCCACAATATAATTCAGAATTATTTAAATAACTGTATGACAGTTATGAGCATAGGTAACGTATCTGAGCAAGATTTGATTTGAATATTACACACAGAATACAGAACACTTCTCTATAAATCAAACAAGAGTTTATTTGCTATCTTACTACAATACATGAACTAAGCTAAATAACATAAACAAAATACATACATACACACATACACACAGGCAATGAATTTAATTGAGAATGATTACAATCTAGCACTGTTCATTTTCCACACGATTTTACTCGTGTCGATCATCAAATGGAGAACTCTCTTAATATTACTTTAGAGATAGATACGACCAGCTCAGCAGAATAAAGATCTTGTTTGGTTACTTGCTTTTAAGTTGAAATGGTCGCTGATTCTGCCGTTGCGTTTCCCGGATGTTGGAAACCCCGCGTGTCGTTGTCGCGTGGCGTCACTCTTGGGGATGCCCCTCTGTTGTTGCTTGACTGGTTGCTCGGTGTCTTTGATGCTCGAAGTTCTTTTCGATTTCTTATGGCTTTAGATGTTGAAGTTCCTTTCGCGTAGCTTCAGACTTTCAAGAGTTTCTTCAGAGTTTTGACGAAGTGTTGGTTCAATCTTCAAAACTCGGCCAGGTGTTAAAGGCTGCGAGCTTGGTGTAGCCCCAGTTTCAAAGAAGCGCGCGATTTCCGAGCAGAACAGAGAGAGAGAGAGAGAGAGCGGGGATCCGCTTTTTAAAAGGACTGACGTCAGAGGCCTTTCGTTCACCCCCCAGAGGCTTCCACCAACCAGATTGTCCCTCTGGACAGAGCTCCACCTACACGGCTCATTTAACATTGCAGTAAATTTATCTGCTTAGTTATTTCGTCACATGAAGAAAATATCTTTTAACAAGTTCTAATCACACATTATTATACTCAATATTAACTTCCCATGCACACCAAATTCTTGCATTTGTCCTGACCGTTAATATGAAACCAAACATAAGGTATTCGACATACATTAACAGCTCTCATGCTAAAACTAACTAAAAAGGGTTCTATTTAAAGATTAGAAATAACACATCGTGCATATGATGCTATAAGTGTGTAGTACTCACTTTACAGGATAAAATTATACCTCAAAAGATTATAAAAACATACCATTGATTACAATGACACAGTCAGCTTATAAATGACATAAAATACACATTGATATATTTTGTAAAATATATTGTATATATTGCTTTTGATAACATAGCTTGAATAGCAGTAGTGACTACTATCAATTGTCCTTTTGGAACACTTTATAAAAGTCTTTGAGTCTTTTTAGCAAAGTCAATAAACAGAAACAAGCTGGAAGGTTCTGTTCCTTGACCAAGAAGGGATATTGAGGGGTGTTTCAGTTTGGAATGTGAGAGGAAACGGGAGGTCAGGAAAGTCAGTTGTCCAGGTCATAAGAGTGTCCTGTTTGTGGCGATCTGGTCTTTCTTAGCTTGAACGTCGGTCGTAAAACGTCTTTTCTTGTTGATAAAAATCATTGAATTATGCGTTAACGATCAGAGGATCCATAAAGTTTGTCGTTTTGACCATTGCCAGATGTTTACCTCAAAGCTCTCCTATTTTGAGAGGTTTCTTTTAGATGATAACCCGAAGGCATGGCAGGAAATTGGCCAGCCAGTTGGGAGAGGTGCTCTTCCTCAGTCGATTTTATGACTTGCAGATAGAGACGAAAGTTTCTTTAAGCCTGAGGAATTTTGTGGTTGCACTTAGTATGTGTGTGTGTGTTCTTTCCTCCACACAGGTCCTACAGTGCCTTGCTCAAGGACACCTCAGTCAAGAGGAGCACAATCCCTGGTTATTCAGTCCCTCACCAACAATCCCTGCCGGACCCGAGATTCAAACCCACAACCTTTGGATTACGAGTCCAACTCTCTAACCATTAGGCCACGACTTCCCAATCGACCTAATCAACCTAATCAAAATGACCTGTATCAATATATACACAGCCGACTCACCTATGTTCCTTGACAGTTTTCCGGCATCCCTCCGCACTTACAACTATTCCTGTCCTAACCTACAGGGGGGTACTCTGGGTTCAGGCCGATGTTCCGAGCTCGGAGCCCTCCCCTCAGACAGCACGCCAAAATACGCATAATCTTTATTCTATTTATTATATGTAAGTGTGAACTCATGAAATGAACCAAACGAACCGAACTACAAGTGTGAAAACATCCCAAGAAGAAGTGGGCTCAATGTAAACCACATTTTTCAGTACATGAAGTACTGAATGAAAAAGTTTTTCTGTTGTTTCATGAAAACAAATAATGCACCTAAATCTTTTCATCTATGATAAAGTATGCAAACACTATAAACCTTAATCTTGTCACAACTGTAAGTAGTTGCTTGGTCTGTCGTGTTATGTAGATATCGGTTCATGAAAACTGTGTTTATTAGCTAGATAACACCACCTTGTCTGCTACAATATTATACTGCTGTCTGTTACAGCATATTCTGCCATAGTAGTTGCCCGTGTTGCTTAAGTGTATAGGTGGATGTGGAGACATCAAGATATGGGTGAGTAGGGGCGTGTTTGTTTTAGTGATTTCAAATACCAACAGAGTTTCCCAGAAATGGCTTACTGCACATTTAATGTACATACGTTAGGTGAAGGTTGTGTTGGGGGACACTGTACTCTGCTGGTGAAAATGAGTGATTGGTCAACGTGACAAGTCTATAATATTAAAAATATATATATAGACAAATGTAGCATGAATATTTTAGCATGGATTTAATTCTCATGTGACTTGATACAGAAAACATTTAAAACAACAAATGCACATTGTTTTACAAACATTACCAGCATTAAAAAATATCTACAAACATGGATATAAGAAAGAAGTATTGAGAGATGAAGTAACATGAGAGCCAAACAGCCGAGTAGTGACTAGATACATAAATCCATTTTCAAATTTGATGATGGTTTTTAGGATGAAAGTTCTACAAGAAAAGACTCGCTTTAATCATACAATGTAATAAAGCAAATAATGCAACTGAAATAGTGATAAAATGCAGTGATACAATGCAGTCTTCAACATACAAAATAACTGGAGATAGTGAATGACCGAGAACAAAAAACACTGATTTGTAAAATTACATTTAATCTTTAGACAAGATGCTATCTTTTAGTTCTGGCATTCCTTATAAAGCTGTTCTCAAAATGAACTAGTCTGCACAGATATAAGCATTAAATCAAGCTTTTGCTGTTTTACTGTTAATTAAATTAAGTGCTTGTAAATGAAATATGCATATTCATGTGGTGTCCAATTACTAATGAGCAAAAAATATAATGTGTTGCATCAATTGAGACTCCATGGACAATATGTTTAATGCATAATGATAACTATATACTTAATACTTTACTACTAAGCAAAAACAATACTATTTTTGGTAACAGTGTTAACATCAAAAGTGACTCACTATTAAATGTGCAGAGTGACTTTCAGCCATCAGATCTTGCAAAAAAGAAGCTCCTATGACCAGGAAAATAGAGCTACAGGTAACATAGATTACAGCACAGCAGATTCCATCTCATTACTGAATGAAGTTTATATCACATTGGTGAAATTGTTGTTCATGCTTAAAACAGGGCAGTATTTTTATTTTTAAAAAATGTATCAAATAGTCTAGAGTTAGCCTGAAATACATTTAGCCTATTTTTACTCCAAGTACATGTTTTATAAATCCTGATGTGTTGATGACTCTACGTATTGATGACAAGTTATGCATACAGTATTGCTGATAGTACATATTTACAATTACTTGACAACATATTTCGTCATCTCTAATGAACAGTATTTTTTACAAAAAGACCAATCAATGCTATAATCATTCAAAACATCAAGCTTAGACGTGTAGGTTCTGTAAGAAACAACAGAACTTTATAACGGCAAAACAGGGGTCTGGGCGGAGAGAGAGAGAGAGCGAGTAAGCAAGCACTGCAAGGGCGGAAAGCAGACAGCACCGCATGCTTTCGATTCGCTCTCGCAGTACTTTGACGTTAAACGAAACAGCGATCGGTCTGCGCGGTGCTGCTTCAAATCAAACACACTTCAACTCACAGCTGGTCCATTTTGACGGCACACTTACGCTCACATCCGCATGTAAACATGTCATCGGCGTGGAAGTTCTTCATTGTGAGTGAAGCAAGACACAAAGTTCACAATTTTAATACAATATTGACTGTTTTTCTCAAGTTTGCTGACTAAGTTTCAATCAAAGCCAAAGCAGAACTGTCTCCGAGCAACACAGCAGTGTTTCGTTACTGAATGAATCCACATTTTTGGACGAATCATGTGAGTCAATGATTCAGTAACCCATTCATCGGCCGTTTCTCAAACGGAAGGCTGCATCCTCCGGAGGTCACATTTGTATGCTGCGTACGTCATAAAGAAGATCTTATTTTAGATTATTAACAGTTATAAATTTGACATTATTAAACATTATTCTTAGTTAAGTGTAAATTGTTGTAATATGCTTTTGACTCGCGAATGTAATGCTCAGTTAACTGAAATAAACCAGGTTTGATGACGTATGCAGCCTACAAAGTTTTGAGAAACGTCCATAAAGACAGACGCCTCGATTCTGAATGAATCAGCCATTTGAATGAATGACTAATGACTCGCTCATTAAAACAGTGATTTGCCACCTCTACTGGTGGTTTGGTGTCATATTTAAAAGTACTGCATTTTTCCCAACATTTCTAACTTGTATATTCAAAAATATTTAAAACATTAATCTTATAAAATTATGTATGCATTTGAAAGCTTGCCACAATAAATCGCTATTTTTCTGCACTAAACAAGTTCATTTTGCCAAGATATTTTCAGAGACAAGATGTTATATAATAATAATTTAATGAAAACCCAATTTTGACAAAAAAATTGACATTCAACCTATTGTTTGAATTTCCTGGAAAAAATAGTTTTTTATATGCATTACATTAACTGCCCTACCTAGTGACCATATGGAATTATGTATGATTTATCATTGAGGAACAGATAGTAATGTCTGTTCCCTCAGTTTCTGTTCAACTTTCATGGATCTGAAGTGATCAACCAATATAACAACAGTCGCCAAGCCCACCACAGCAGAGAGGACCAATCGGATCAGAGCTTCAGTAAAACTACAGCAGTGGACAGCAGAGCCTGAGAGAATTAAATAAAAATGCTGAATCAATAGTTTGCTCATGAACTAACCAAAAGCAAAAAAGGGTAAAATATTTTGAAATATTACAAGTAAAATGTATTTTTACGAGATTTTCTTAATGCATTACTGTCCCTAGTACAGGCATTGATGTACCTTCACATGGTTGACAGAGTTGACTGATGTCCAGATGTTGAGTCTGGTTGCTGATGGGATTGTTGACCACACAGCTGTAGGTGTTTTTATCTTGATATTCCACCTCCAGAGGTAGAGAGAGACTGATGCTGAGATCAGATACACTGATGCTGGATAATAAACTGTTTCCTTTGTACCAGGAGAGAGTCACATGACTCACATTCACCACTGAACACAGCAATGAACATCTGGACACTGATGATCCTGATGACGATGAACAGTTTGAAGAGTTACTGATCATCTCAGGTACAGGCAGACGAGCTGGAAAAGACGAGGGAAGCATGATGAGGTGGGACTCGCCTCGATCACTTGGAGTTTGACTCTCTTTGGTTTGTGTGTTTGTAGTGATGACGGGTGTTGCAACAGATGCTTTAAAACAAAATAAATTAAGCAGCGATGAGAGATGGGAAAATAATGAGAAATAAGAAAAAGAAAGGTTAAGAAGACAGTGGGTCTCACTCACTAAGCATGCAGGAACAACTGAGCACACACACACACCGGGTGGCCTTATAAATGTGTTAAACATAGAGATTGGCATATTTTATGTATGATGTAACGGACAGGTTGTGCGGAAAGGCATTATATGGAGATAGTTTTGGCTTGTTTTATGCAAGTGACTAACCTTGTACCTGTGGCTGCTCATTTAGACTGCTCCAAATTCACTAACATTCGAACGAGGTGAAGAACAAATTATTGAGCATACACACATGTTGTGGGAGATTTTTCTAGAGAAGTTTTCTTGTGTGTACAAATATGAAATAATCCAAGCAATTATTAGTGAACGAGACCCAATGTGACTCACCATAGACAAAAACTCTGAATATCTCCTGCAAGGAGCTGCCGGTAGACACTGTATAATATCCAGAGTCACTGAATCTGATGTTTGTGATTGTCAGAGATCCAGTCGGATGCAGCTTCGCTCGGCCTCGGAATCTCCCACCAGCACCATCAGATGTAAAGATGCTCTCTTTTGAGGTTATGTGCGAGTTATCAGATTCAAAAGTACACTGTATGTGATCATTTCTCTCAATGTTCGTAGCATGATAATGAAGAGTGACAGAATCTCCTTCTATCACCGATACTATCTTTATTCCATCTGCCTTGACATCTGCAATATATTTACATAAAACGATCCATGATCCGGTTTATTGATTACTGCAAAACAAATACCATATAGCATGATAGCCATGAGAGATACTATCCAAGAGATTCATCCATGTGCTTCTTCAATAAACACAAAACCCATTCATTAGGAGAAAAAAGGTAATAGCTTATAATAAATATAAAAAAATACACTCACCCTGAGCACATATAAAACAAGACAACAAGCTCCACAGGAACATTTTTGAAAGGCTAACTGGTAGTTTAGTGGCTTCAGCAGAGCACAAAATATATCTGATTACCTTCTTCCTGTTATGAGAAGGTATCTACAGAAAACAACAGCACGATCAGAGTCACTGCATCCTCAAAAATTTGCTGATTTATTTAAATAGACTACTATCAGGCTGAAGGTTCAGTCTCAGATTGTCATCACACACTGCACCTGAAACTAAGCCTATAACCACATCTTGTTTTTGAACTTTCAAAAACAACGAAAGTCCTTGTGTTACTATGACTGAAGTGAAATGAGCCCTTGTTGCAACAGATTTATTTGACTAATTGAAATCTGACTAAATCCAGATTACTTATATTCCTCACTTCATGTTTAGGAGGCATGTAAATGTGATCATCCTCATGTAAATTATCACTGGCCATCTCCCTGTAGCAATTTTGTAATTTAAGAACAATAAGGGATATCTCAGCAAGAAAGACATCACTTATAAGCAGTCTTGAAATTTGTTTCTGTGAATAAAAAATGCACAATGCAACACAAATTAACAAATTAATTAACAAAAAGACCAATAGCATGGTCACTGCCAGAAAAAATAAAGAAAAATATTTCAACAAAAAGTTTTAAACATTTTATTAAAGGAGATAGATAACAACTTAAAGGGGTCATATGATGCTGCTAAAAAGAACATTATTTTGTGTATTTGGTGTAATGCAATGTTTATGTGGTTTAAAGTTCAAAAAACACATTATTTTCCACATGCTGTACATTATTGTTGCTCCTCTAAGCCCCGCCTTTCTGGAACGCTTCGATTTTTACAAAGCTCATTGTTCTGAGAAGCGAGGCGTGCTCTGATTGGCCAGCTATCCAGTGCGTTGTGTTTGGCCGAATACTTCAAGTGTGAGACAGAAATGTTACGCCCCCTCACCGTATTGTGATGGCGTTTCAGGGCACGAGTCACACAAAAACAATAAAACCCATTACAAACGAGGCATTTGTTGCATTCAGTGGGGACATAATTACTGATTACAATGACTTATACGGTCTTTTTACACGTCGCGTTGCATCGCGCCGCATAAACATTACCATGTCTGCATTTGTGATTGGAGAAACACAAACAACAAGCACTACCCTCAAAACTCACGTTTGAATCGTCAGTGGCAGAAATGTACTTACAGTGGTCAGAAGCGCCAGACTGTCCTTGCAAAGTTGGAATTGCCCCACTTTATAGAAACAGCCTGTGTGCAAGCCAGCATTGTAGCTTCCAAGTTCAGGAAATAGTCCTCCGTAAAATGTGCTGCACACACTCAAATATTTGCGTTGTACTGCTCTGGAACAGTGTTGTAAATACAACTTAACCACTGATTTCTAGTTGTGTCCTCTTTTGGAAGCCCAAACAAAGTAGTTTCGCTTTCACAATGAAACAGCGTCTCCAGGACATGGCGCCAGCAGCAGCAACAATACTACAGTGTAGTATTATATAGTTCTGCCTTCTTTCATTGCATATACGTTTGGGCGGTGTTATGAAAATCTCCCCACATCGTGTCGTAGAGATGTGGGGGCGTTTTTGAATGAGCCATTTTAGGGGGGCGTGGCAGAGTCTTAACTTTGATTAAGAATATCTCTTTGGTTTTGAAACTTCAGGGATCTTATCTATGCACAAACAGCTTGTAACACTCCAAAGAGAAAGGAAAACTTGAAATCGCATCATATGACCCCTTTAAATTTTCCCAAAAAAGACTTATGGATGAAACTAAGTTTTTATCCTCAATTTTGCACATAGGTCCACATAAATTTGGGATTTGGCTGGATAGACATTATGTAGAATCTTAAAATGTATTTTTATTAGAAATACAACATTTTCCAGGGAGTAACCAGGCTCTCTTCCCGTGAACACTGTTTAAGAAATTGTTCCCGACTGACCCAATCACAAGCACACAATCATGACACCACACCCCCTTTTCATAGCATCAAATGACTAACCGCAAACTTATCAGAATAATGAACATTTGAACATATCAGCATGATAAGAACTACCTAAAATGATAGAAAACATCTTTGGAAAAAATGTATTTGACGTGTAATTTATTTTTTTTGGCTCACGTCCCATTTGTTTACATAGAGAGGTCGGGTTTAACATACAGCCAGCCACCAAATGTTCCCTTCCGTGGGAACTTCAAACTGTGTCCTCTAGAGGTCGCTATGACCGGTGTCTGAAGCATACATCTAAACACGACAATAACATTGGCTGGCGACAGCCTATGACGTTATTACCCGGCGTGACCACAGTTTTAAAGGGCGCCGGGAGAACGCATCATCCTCTTCTTCATCTTCACTGACCATTTATTTATCTTAGCATGAGCTAAGCATGGCTAGGAGTGCATGTTCTTTCGCCAGAGGCTTTGCTCTGATACCCACAATTTCACACGGCTCGTGTGTTGTGTGTGTGTGGTGAAGAGCAAGCACGTTAGTTCTCGGGGGAGTTGGACGCGCTCTGCATTCATTGCTTATTTCTTGCGAGGGATAAGCATGAATTGAACGCGCTCGACTCACGAACAGACGGCTTGTGCTCATCGTGATGCATTCGCGGGTCTGCTGAGGGGGAGGCGAGTACTTCACCATTTACCCGAGTTTGTGCACGTTGTGGTTGCAGTGACAATTGCATGGAAAGACGGGAAATTTTTCTCTTTCCGTAATTTCCTTCTGTTTATATAGGAATTGTATAATGTGGATATCTGTCTGCAGTTGTTAGACATATGATTTATGTCATGTTGTTATCAAATAACCACATTATACTGCACTCCGGGAGCCCATTTCGGAAACCTTTATTTTCATTCAGGGTTGTATGACTCTCTGTGCTCAAGTGTTGGTTTTGCGAACACAAACCGACATAACAATGACCAATAGCACTGATTTAAAATAATAACAAAATATAATGGAGATAAGGAAGTTTTTGATCATTTTTCCACAGCACACCCGACAACAGTGGTTGGGAAACACTGTTTTAACAGTCATTTATATTTAAGTCAGTGATTCCTCTGCGTACCACCACACTTTGAGAATCAGTGTTGTAGATTAGTTCATCTAATCACTTGTAAATGATTTATAACGTAATCTACAAAACATAGATAAAAATATTAACATCACTTATTAAACATCTGTGAACGCATAGTCATGTTTTGTAAATGATTAGTTCATCATTAACTAATCACTTATAAATGACTTATAACTGAACGTTATTATAAAGTGTTACCAAATGACATTATTTCAAGTGAATTTTTCACTATCTAAATGTCTTTTTTTATTATTTTATCTAAATGCACCTGTCCCACGGTTGAGTCCTTACTGAAAAGAAGAAAACTTTTAATATGACATTTGCTCAAAGACAAATAAATCTAGTTTTGAGAGAAATTGAAATTAGCATGGGAGATCGGTGCCAGTAGTCTTGTGGGCAGTGCGCCGACATAGTGTCGTTGTGCTACAGGTATCCCGAATTCGGATCCCAGCTCATGGACTTTCCCCATTCTCTAATTTAAAATTTTGTAAATATCAGTATTTACAAAAATGGCCAATTCTTGAAATTACTGCATTAAATGTCTTTTAATTTTATACACTGCTCTTTTCATTTCTATAAAAAAATATTGTAATGTTGCAGGACGGACTTTTTGTAAGAGATGATAACCATAAAATTTAATCATTTCAGAATTAAATCTTCACGACATGCAATTTTGTGTACAGTTTTATATGTATTACAGACTGTGATAGTTAAAATACAGTGAATTATTTTTTTAATTTAGGAGGGTCCAAAGTGGCTGTAGTTGCAGAAACACCCATTTATATTTTAAGAAAAAATTATTCTAGAGGATAATGAAAGGCTACAATTACAACACTGTATGTAATTCTGAAAATGTATACTGAGGTTCCGGGTGTGTGATTTCTCAATTTCTGATCGTTAATGATTGAAATGTCTGATCTGACTCTGAAGAGAGATGTAACTGTTCAGAGCAGTATTATGCTACAGTGCACATGCTGTTAGTTGCAGTTCTGGTGCTCCTGTCCCAGCAGGATGAACATTCACATGTTGTGTCTCATGATCGTGTTTAGCAATGCAGTGGTAGGGTTACGCTCCCGTTTTTTGCTGTTCTTCTCCATGAAAGGTTATCATCTGTCATTTAATATTAATCCAGCAACACAAGACAGAAAATCACTCGCTGCTTTTGAATTTTTTGTAGTTTTAATAACAATCACTGTTTAATTTGTACATTTGAATTCTATGTGCTTTATTTTTAAAATGGCGACAATACTCACACAACGATAATCATTTTAAATTGAAAAAAGGCAAAAAAAAACTATTACAACAAAAAAAAGATATTGTAAAAACATTAAACTATTTATAACAATGTTTTATAATGTATATCGGTGTCACTGATTAAAGTATTAGTCATTTACTCACCCTCATGTTGTTCCAAACCTGCATGAATTCTTTGTTCTGGTGAACACAAAGGAAGATATTTTAAAGAATGTTTGTAACCAAGCAGTTCCATGGTATTTTTTCCCTACTATGGAAATCAGTGGTGCCCAATACTGCACCATTTTGGGGGTACCAAGTCAATTATTTCATATGAAAAAATTAATGCTCTTACCTTGTTTCTTTTCTTCACCCAATACCTTAGGACAGACCAGCCTGTGATCTCCTAAGACACCCAAATCCACCCCTGGTCCACGATCATTCACACACCTGTGTCTCGCCACAGTCCATCACCAGTGTCTGTCATGCACAGTCTGCATCCTGCCTACTGCCAATACTATTATTATGGATTATATATATTATTTCTGTTCTGTTGTGCCATTCACAACATAATCATTACACAATATCAAGCTCAAATAATTGTCTTGCTTAACAGTTTCCCTGATTTGATACTGTTCACAATGTAGCATGGTCTCTCCTACCTTTGTGCATTGTTGTTAAAATGTGTCCTTAATATTTGTATTATTTGATCATGCCTGAAGTTTATTATTTAAAAGCAAATTCACTAAATCTTTACCTAGAAGAGATAATAGGTGTGTTTGACTTGAAGCGGTGATGCACAGACCGATCGAAGTACTGCGAGAGCATGACAGTTTCTTATGCTTTTGAATCGCTCTCGTGATACTTTGATGTCATACTTCAATCGGCCTGGCAGTGCCACTTTAAGTCGAATACACCAAAAGTGTAAACTCTCACGGTCAGCTGTGGGTCTTGTGCAGTAATATGATGAGCAGGTGTTCAGTGTCATCACCTTACTTTATTTTGAAATGCTATATTGACCTAGATTCACCTAGGTTTAAAACTGTTGAATAAATTTAATTGGGATAGAACAAATTATTCAGTGTCGTAAATGTTGTGAGGCTGCATAACATCTGGTCAGATGAACATTTGTGTAGTCTGTTTTCTGCTGAGGTTTCGACCTTAGTTAAATATCTAAAAAGTATTGTCTTTGTAACCTTTATCAATAGATATTGAAAGCATTATTTTTTTTTAATGGTGCTTTTAAACAAAATATTAAATGTAATATGCGAGGTAAGCCATGGCTGGGTGTATATTACACAATTTTAATATATGCCATGGAGGTAAAGAACTACATGAACTGAAGCCATAAATCACCTCTTAATTAAAATGATCAGGGGTGTCCAATTCTGTTCGAGCGAGTTAAAATTCAACACTGATCTAACACCCCTTTCTGTAATTACTGAACCAGCCATTTATGATCTTCAGGAGCACTTGTTAGTGTTTAAGAAGGGTTGGAGCTGAACTTTGCAGGAAGTTGGATAGTTGTATAGACAGGTAAGTCTTCGGTGTAATTATTTAATTTTACCTTGAAAAGGTCATCTGTAATTTATTTATAGGTAGGATGTACTGTCATTTTATTAAATACTGTATAGAAAGAACATTTCTGTGTAAAACAATAGCGAATTTAACAAACACGTCTCAAGTTTAACATTAAAATTTGTTATTGTCAGTCCAAAAATAATTTCATGCATTTGAAACATTAAATAATGCAATATTTTTTTGAGTAATTAGTATAGTATCTCATTACACTGTTGAAGTACAAAAATAACTTTCTTTGGAGTAACTTGCTCAATATCAAATATTATAGGTGTACATTTAATCGTTAATCCAATCACCAAGCTTGTAATGTTGAACACTTGAGTCTAATATGCTCTCTACAAAATAACTTGTATAGGTATGTAAGATCAAATTTATCTCTGAAGGATCAAACTAACAGGGATAGTTGGACAACCAGATTTAAAAGTGCATGATTTATTACGTGGTTAAAAGTTGTTCCTTTTTTTTCTTTTTGTATTGTGCTTTTGGTCTCATTTGTTTCCAGTAAAGATTGTAAGTCACATTTTGCCTGATCATTTAAAGCAATATTAATGTCCATGTAAAGCACAGTGTTCTTCTGCATAAGTAAAGGAAAAAAAGTGTTGGTGTCTCATTGTAAATATTAATATAAGACAAAAATGGGACAAGGAATATGATCCATTATCTACAAAATAATGTCATGTTTGCTTTTAAACATGCTATACGTTCTTGTAGAAAGAAAAGCAAATATCAAAGAATATGGATTTTAAATGATCGTTATTTCTTCAGGTATTTCCCTATAAATTAATTAAGCTGCAGCTTCCCGTCCTGACGCACATATCCGGCATATTTCGGGTGAAAAAGATATGTCCTATAGATGTCATTTAGAGGTAGGGAAGACGTCTTATTTAACAGCTCAAACAGCCGATCTACAGACGATCAAAATACGACTATGAAAAAAGAATACAATGTTTTCCAGATGATACGCTCTTTAGCAGACGTCTCCGCGACGTACGTGTGCTATCTGGGTCTGTCCAACTTTGGAGATTGACGTCAATCTGACGTTGGGTTTTGACGTCAACCCGATTTTCATTTTCAACCAAAATACAACGTCTGTCCAACATTGAAGATTGACGTCAATCTGACGTTGGGTTCTGACGTCAACCCGATTTTCATTTTCAACCAAAATACAACGTCTGTCCAACGTTGGAGATTGACGTCAATCTGACGTTGGGTTCTGACATCAAACTGACGTTGGGTTCTGACGTCAATCTGACGTTGGGTTCTGACGTCAATATGACGTTGGGTTCTGTCGTCAACCCGATTTTCATTTTCAACCAAAAAACAACGTCTCTCCGACGTTGGGGTCCAACGTCAATCTGACGTTGTATTGACGTCCGGTGCCTGCTGGGTCCAGGTACACATGTCGAAACGAAACACAAAGCGGACCGGGATCTCATTGCTTTCGCATATCAAGAAGATATCGAACCACAAACGGACCCATAAACGAACCGTACTCAGACCACCTCCGGAGGTGGTCTGAGTACGGTTCGCTTTTGGGTCCTTTTAGGGGGGTCTGAGATCACATGGTTTGTTCACATATACACGCTGAACCGCTCCGGGAGCGTTTGAAAGGGTTAAACGAACTAGGTGTGAAAACACCCTAAATCTCCTAAATGTAATATTTTCAGAAATAAAAGTCACATTTTTTTCATCTGAAACATGCTGCGATTTATATTCCAAAGCCACTCATATAATGCAGAAACACTCATGAAGCAAGCAAAATGCACAACGCGCGCACATACTGGTGCAGAATGAGAGGGACAAGTAACCTAGGCTACAGAACAGCCTAGCACATTTCAAACAGGCTGATAGTTTCACTTTCGACAAAGTCGTGTGTGCTTAAGGTTGAAAATAAATTATGTTTATAGTGAATGCCCCTATAAATTGTCTTATATTTATGATTGAAATGATGCGTGTGCTAAGTGAGCGAACATGAATAAAGATCACACAACAAGTGCGCGCGCTCTCTCTCTCTCTCTCTCCATCCCTCCCTACCGTTAAGTAACTTGTGCATTGTTTTACTTAGGCTACTTGTTTTTGACATATCTGACCAAACTACAAACTATCCAGTGATGTCTGTGAGAAAGGGATATTCACTCGACGAGCTCGCGCATCTGCGCCGCCGCGCACTCAATCCACTCAGGGTGCTTTGCTTATCAGCTCGCGCACATCAGCTATACAGGCATTAATACTGAATGTTTAACTTTAAATTCATTGCATACATATACTTTGTAGACATCCTTAATCTCTAATAACTCCATTCTGCTGTCTGTTGTATGTGTTTCTTTGTCTGAATATGGCACTTATTACATGCTGTGTGGTATCAGTGTTTGGTATCGGGGCATTTTAACGAGTACGAGTACAGGAGCTCAGTATCGGGCCCAGTCCAGTGCATTCCGAACCTCAGACTGGGCAGAAGGTTTACCTTCCAACAGGTCAATGGACCTAAACACACAGCAAGAGTGGCTTATAGAAAAGTTTGTGTATGTCCTTGAGTGGCCCAGCCAGAGCCTGAGCTTGAACCCAATCAAATATTTCTGGAGAAACCTGGAAATATGCGTCTGCCCCCATCCAATCTGACAGAGCTTGAGAGGTGAGGAGGTGAGGAGAAGAATAGCAGATAATTGAAAAATGCTGACGAGCAAAGCAAGCATCAAACAAAAAAGACTTGAGGCTGTAAAGTTGTTTTTTTTTATATTAATTTACAAAGTTGTGACAATTCTGTTTTTGCTTTGTCAATATGGTGTATGGAGTGTAGACTGATGTAGATTTTTTTTTAAAAAAAGCAGTTAACATAAGGCAGCAGCGTAACGAAATGTGAAAAAAATGAAGGGGTATGAATACTTTCGCAAGGCACTGTACATTACAAACACCATTGGAGATGCTGAATTATCCTCCTCATGGAACGTAAAGTCACACTAATAATTAAAACCATTATTTTAACTTAACCGTTGACATGACAGAGTGTATATTTCATAATGTATGAATTCACATTTTCATTTATTTATTGTTTCTATATTTAAATTAATTTCCTGCTTTTGTAACGTGACTCATGTATAGTCGTTGGAGATCTCATACATGTTAATCAGTGAAAAAAAGAGAGAGAAAGAGGTTCAAGTAGCAAGCATGTTTTGTAACTCCAGTAAATTAAATTTACTGTTATAATGTTGACTGAGTTGCCATCATATGAAGAGGAAGCAACATTGCCTGTGTACATAATGAAATAATGTGAATGTTCTTTGCGCCTATGATTTCCATGAATAAACAGTTGAATGTGTTGTTGCCTTTGTCTTTTATTTGCATGTCATTACACAGTGTGCATACAGGAACATAAAGACCCTCCAGTCACATTCTAATTAACACACTTCCAGAGAATTACAGCAACACAGAGACAAAAAACAGAAATACACATGAATGAGGAAGTTGTTTAGAGTAATAAACAAATGATGTGATGCTCAATGAGGGATGAGAGCAGATATAATAATCACATTAAAGCTTCAGACAGAAACAACAGACTCAGAACAGAAACACATGACCTCTAAAGAAAGAACAAACTCACATGTTCATTCTTTAACTCGAATTAGACTTTTGATATGTGAATATTGTCTTAATCATTGTGTACAGTGCATTTATGTTCCTGTTAAACTGGATTTATAATATCTGTGAATATTTGAAATCTGAGTTTATCTGTATTGTTTTTTTCTTCAGAAATGGACCAAACTCTGTTTTTCATTCTTCTTCTCACTGGTGAGTGTGTTTGTAGTTTTATTTATGGTTTCTAGTTTCATTGGGTTTGATCCTGTTATGAAAAACATTAAAGCAAAGCCTCTCTTTCACAGCTCTCTGCTCCGTATCTGAATGTGTTCAGCGTCAGTATCACTTTATAAATGAGAACAAGACCTGGACTGAAGCTCAGAGATACTGCAGAGATAAATACACAGATCTGGCCACCGTTGACGACATGAATGCCATGAACGAGCTGAACAAGTGTGTGAATGATAGAAGTGTTCAGTATATCTGGATTGGGCTGCAGAAGACGGGTCAGGATGAATGGCAGTGGTCTTCAGGTGAACCTGCGCTCTATCTGAACTGGGCTACTGGAGAACCTCAAGACAGAGATTATTGTGCTTTGATGTTAGATGGAAGATGGTATGGTATGCCATTTACTTTTAACCGACAACTCATCTGCAACCACGGTGAGTTCATTTTTAGATGCACCATATACCAAGTTTTACTTGAATACTAAACAGTGATTTAGAATAGATTGTAGATATTTCTCACACTGTCAGTTTTTGTATCAACGCAATATTTGCCAGGAAAAAAGACTTCATTCACTGAGCACACTTTGATCATTTGTTGTCCCTCTGTATGATAATTTGTCACAATGGAAACTTGCAAAAATCTAAATCTTAATTTCACACATGCTCCGTTTGCGGTGCATATTTTTTTCCGCACCCATGTTCAACTTCGACTTTTATTTATTTGTATAGCACATTTTAACACAATTTTGTTGCCCAAAGTGCTTCACAATTTAAAAGAAAGCTTAAATACAAAGATTAAAAACAATAAAATCTAACATATTTAGTAAGAATAAACCACTTAATGAACGAACCCACAGATGAAAAATACCCTTTATCAGGTCATTACACATCGGGGTAGTTCCTCTACGAAGGTCTTTCCTCTCCGAAAGCTAATGTAAAAAGATGAGTTTTCAACTGACACTTAAAAACTTCTAAGGATGGAGCCTGCCGAATATGAAGTGGAAGACTATTACACAATTTGGGAGCCACGACCATAAATGCTCTATCACCTTTAGACTTTCTTTTGGAACGAGGAACTGCCAGTAACAGTTTATCTGCTGATCTCAATGTCCTAGCCAATGTATGGTACTCTAAAAAAATGGTGATATAACTTGGGGACATGTTAAGAAGTGCTTTATAACCATCAATAAAATCTTAAAATCAATCCTGTACTGAACTGGTAGCCAGTGAAGAGAGGATAATACTGGAGTAATACGAGCCCTCTTTTTCGTGCCCGTCAGAAGCCTGGCTGCAGCATTCTGTACAATTTGCAGACGAGATAGTTGTCGCTGACAGATCAGCAGTCATTCTAAGTTGGTAAAAACTGCTCTTTACTACCGACTTTATCTGATTGTCAAAGCTGAGAGTTGAGTCGATTATGACACCCAGGTTTCTTACAGTTTTTTACAGTTGTTTCTAAAGGAGCAATAGTACTGGAGATCATCTCATTGAATTTTGGTGGAAATACCAAAAATAATTATCTCAGATTTTTTGTCATTAAGCTGAAGAAAATTTTTAGACAACCAAATTTTGACCTCTTCTAGGCAGAGTAACGGGGACTGTAGCGAGTGCTCGTTCCCGACTTTAAGTGGTAAATATATCTGAGTGTCATCAGCAGTGTTGGGTAAATTACAAAAAAAAGTAATCCACTACAAATTACTAATTACTTCTTCAAAATTGTAATTTGATTACAATTCTGATTACTGTATGTAAAAATTTATCAGATTACTAATGACTTTACTTTCAAGTTTTACTTTTCAAGTTATCAAACCTAAAAAATACACAACAAAGAGAAACTCATAGTTCTTTCATTAATTTCATCTTAGCTGAAAAAAATAAGTAGGCCTATTATTTGTATACCCTGATTCACTCCCAATATCAACAAAACTTTTCTTCTTTTTTTTTGGTTTTGTAAAATAAAGAAAACAAGTAAGGTGTGCTTTCTTCTTTTCTCAGTCTCCGTGAATATCTTCCTGAATCGAGTCACTAGAATGAACGAAAATGACATGAGAAATACAGTATATCTAAAGAAAGCTTGAAGTATCTATTATTAAATGAAGTAAGTCATGTCGAAAACAAATATTCTCTGATGAAATAATCCACATGAAACCAACGCGAGGTACAGTCTTTCCCGTCTTAGCTCACCTATAATGTGATTCTGCCCATGCACATCGCGTGCTATAAGATAATCACACACGAAACCAAGCTTGAGACATGCGAACATGTAAATGCTCACGTCAGCTCTGTAGAAAGATTCAAGTTCATCTCGGCTACTTTTAGTTTTTGGCAGAAGACGCACTGTGAGGAATAAGCCTTGAATTGTGATGCCGACCTGGTTTAATCCAGCGGAGGATCTCATTCTGATGAGTCATTTATTTTTTTACTTTATTAGTGTTACGGTGACATAAACTTGTACACATTCACTTGTTGAACTTTTCCCAAACTATAATCCAGACTAAAATATGTTGAGTGCAACATTTTGAAATATGATAGGCAACCTTTCATTGCATCTAAATGTTGTAGGACTCTCATTTTAGCTGACATTCTCCGGTGATTTATTAAAGGGCATACTGACGCGCAAAACATGATTTTTACTTCATATTTTTTTAACACTGCATTTGTAACTTAAGTAATGTAATTGACATAAGTATTTATTGACATAAATAACTGTAATTAAATTACATACATTTAAAATGTTACTCATTACTTTACTGCGTTACCAGGAAAAGTAATTTGATTATAGTAACGCATTACTGAGTAATGCGTTATACCCAACTCTGGTCATCAGCATACATATGATAGGAAATGTCATAGCGACGACATATAGATCCAAGTGGGCACATGTTCAATGAAAATAATGTAGGGCCCAGAATAGAACCTTGAGGAAGACAACATTTTAAATTTACATTTACATTTATGCATTTAGCAGACGCTTTTATCCAAAGCGACTTACAGTGCATTCAGGCTATACATTTTATCAGTATGTGTGTTCCCTGGGAATCGAACCCACAACCTTTTGCGCCGCTAACGCAATGCTCTACCACTGAGCCACAGGAACACAGAATAAACCACAGAAGATTAAGTATTTGTGAAATAAACAAAGAATGTTCTATCATGCAGATATGAATGAAACCATTTTAAAGCTGTTCCTTTGATGCCTACATCACACTCCAAACGTTTTAAAAGGATCGAGTTATCAACACTGTCAAATGCAGCACTGAGATCCAGCATAATTAAAACAACCCCCAACCCAGAATCAACTGCCATCAGTAAATCATTCACAATTTTTACCAAAGCGGTCTCTAAACTGTGACGAGCTCTAAATCCAGATTGGAATTTATCCAGAATATCATTTTCAGTTAAAACGGTTTACAGTTTAAAGCGTTCACACTGCAAGTGCGGTCTGGCAGTGCGTTCCAGGAGCGGTGCGTCTGCAGCAGTGCAGAGATCGTTTCCACACCGAGTCTATTTTTGCTGTGCTGTACGCACTGAATTAAAGTGACAGCGCTTTGTTCACGGTAAAAATGAACATGGATTGACATGGAAATGTAGTAATTTCACAATAAATAGATATAATTAAAGTCTACTGTGTTTCACAGGCTTTTTGGCTAGGGTTAAAACAAAGAAAAGTGCACTTTTATATAAACAAGGCAACGTATGCACTTGTCCTGTGGAGAAAAACAAAGTTCTTTAAGACTCACAGGACTGTTTGTAATAAAGTTTTAAATGTAAAAGGCACGAGAGCCGACTGTTTCTGTCTGTGGTAAGTTTTAATTTAAAATATTTGTGATAGCCTAACACAAGAAAAATAGGCTACTGTATATGCTGTTTAAATGTGTTTCCACTTGCTTGAGCAACTTAATATACAAATCTAGAAGCCAAATGCATTTAAATATGTTTATATTAATTGAGTTTAAACGTGAGTATTTCTATGAAAGATTGTGTAACTGTACTGTGATAAAAGAGGATCACAATGCTGAAAAAACACTCAGTATAGGCTAACTACGTTTGGATTTGAAATCAAAATAATGGATAAATGTTGTGTTTCTGGTAAACAGCCGTGGATCAGGAGCGGACTGCAAACGCGTCCTGTGTGAAAGCACAATGAGTCTGTACTGCTTCTGCACCGCATACGTAACGCACACGGACTGCATATGCACTGCAGATGGAGCATGTGTGAAACAGGCGTTAGAGATCTACTGTATTTTATGGCATACAGTAATTGCTCTGCAGTATAGCCATTCAAACCAGTTAAATTTTTGCTGATGATATTCTCTTATTTTATGCCTACAAGGCAAGGCAAGTTCCAAGGCAAGTTAATTTATATAGCACATTTCATACACAGTGGTAATTCAAAGTGCTTTACATAAAAGAAAGTGAAATGGTCATTAAAAATAATAATCACAGCAATAAAACCAAGGAATTAAAAATAATAATAAAACAAGGAATTTTAAAATAATATAGAAATTGATTTAAAATTAATTTAAAACAATTAAGAATAGAAAATGATTATACATAAAATACAGTGCAGTCAGTTCGGACGTAGCACAGTGCTCATTCAACAAATGCACAGCTAAATAGATGAGTTTTGAGTCTGGATTTAAATGTGGCTAATGTTTTAGCACATCTGATCTCTTCTGGAACCTGGTTCCAACTGCGGGCGGCATAATAGCTAAAAGCGGACTCCCCTTGTTTTGTGTGAACCCTTGGTATTTCTAACTGACTCGATCCTAATGATCTGAGTGGTCTGTTAGGTTTATATTCAACGAGCATATCAGCAATGTATTTAGGTCCTAGGCCATTGAGTGACTTATAAACGAGTAAAAGTACTTTAAAATCAATCCTAAATGTAACTGGAAGCCAGTGTAAGGACCTGAGGACTGGTGTGATATGCTCAGATTTTCTGGTTCTAGTCAGAATCCTGGCAGCAGCGTTCTGGATGAGCTGCAGCTGTCTAATGGTCTTCTTGGGAAGGCCGGCGAGGAGACCATTAAAATGATGGTGATAAAGGCATGAACAAGTTTCTCCAAGTCTTCTCCAAGTCTTGACATCTAATTCTTGCAATGTTTTTGAGATGATAGTATGCTGATTTAGTTACTGCTTTGATATGACTACTGAAGCTAAGGTCTGTCTCCAGAATCACCCCAAGATTTCTGACTTGATTTTTAGTTGTTTGACCCCTGGAGTCAAGGTATGCATTCACCTCGAGAACTTCATCTTTGTTTCCAAATGCAATGACTTCAGTTTTCTCCTTGTTTAACTGAAGAAGTTTTGGCACATCCAACTGTTAATTTTATCAATGCATTGGCAGAGGGAGTCAATGAGGCTATAGTCATTTGGAGATAAGGCCAGGTAGATCTGGGTATCATCAGCATAGCTGTGATAGGCAATTTGGTTCTTCCTCATTATCTGACTTATTGGGAGCATATACAGGCTAAACAAGAGCGGTGCAAGAATTGAGCCTTGTGGGACTCCGCATGTCATGGACGTCCACTTAGACTTATGCTCTCCTATACTCACATAATAACCTCTCCCTTCTAAGTATGACCTGAACCATTTGAGTGCCATCCCAAAAAGCCCGACCCAGTTTTCCAGTCTCTCTAGAAGTATGTTATGATCGACAGTGTCAAACGCAGCACAAAGATCTAATAGTACCAGCACTGATATTTTGCCGGAATCAGAATTAAAGCGAATATCATTTATTATCTTATCTCTGTGCTGTGATGCACTCGGAAACCAGATTGAATATTGTCCAGGTATCCTTTTGAGTTCAAGTAGTTGTTCAGCTGATAAAAAACGACCTTTTCAATAATCTTACCTATGAAAGGAAGATTTGATATTGGTCTATAGTTGCTCAACATGGTGTTATCAAGATTACGCTTTTTCAGAAGGGGCTTAACAACTGCAGTTTTAAGGGAGTTTGGAAAAGTCCCAGAAAGAAGTGAGGCATTCACCACTTCTAAGAGACCAGCTTCTAAACAGTTAAGCACACTTTTGAAAAAAGATGTGGGAAGTGAGTCAAGATAGCAGGTTGATGATTTAAGGTGCTGTACTATTTCTTCCAAAATTTTGCTATCAATTGCTTCAAAAACAGACATAGTCACTTCTTTTTGAAATTGCGGTTGAATCTGTGTGACCTCTGCATAACTTGAGGATGTGCCAATCTCCTTTCTGATATTATTGATCTTCTCAGAAAAGGAAGCAAGCAAACTCATTGCATTTGCTGTCGGAGAGCATTTCACTGGGAATCTGACTTGGGTTGGTTTGTCAGTCTCTCAACAGTCGCAAAAAGAGTGTGAGTGTTTTTTAAGTTGCTGTTTATAAGGTTTGAGAAGAAGGTCTGTCTAGCTGTGGCTAGTTCCACAATGAAGGCATGAAGGCTGTCTTTATAGATGCTATAGTGAATTTCGAGTTTCGTCTTCTGCCACATCCACTCAGATTTTCTGCATTGTCTTTTCATATTCTGAACTGCTGTTGATTTTCTCCAAAATGATTTTTGTCTGCCAGTCTTCTTGCTGACCTTTATTGGAGCAATATCATCAATAATATTCTTAACTTTTGAGTTAAATGAATCCAGGAGAAGATCAAGAGTCTGCAGAAATGCTTGGTGTTAAAGATATTGCCTTCATAAATAGCGCACTAGTGTTCTCATTAATGCATCTCTATATTTTTTTGTTGTTGATATATTTATGGGCTTTTTATGCATTTTTTATAGATAGGACAGTAGAGAGAGATGACAGGAAAGCACTGGGAGGAGAGAGGGCGTGGGATCGGCAAAGGACCTCAAGACGGGAATCGAACTCAGGTCGCCATGAGCGCAGTTGCGCTGTATGTCGACGCACTAACCACGAGGCTATTGGCACCGACATGCATCTCTTTCTGACAGAGACAGATCTAGATTCAGTGGTGACAGAGATCAATATATCAAAGAAAATACAGAAGTGATCAGACAGTGCTACATCCTTAATAACAATGGATGAAATGTTTAGACCTCTACTGATGAGTAAATCTAGAGTGTGTCCACGATTGTGTGTGGGTCCATGCACATGCTGACTCAGGTCAAAAGTGTTTAAAACATTTATAATTTCTTTTGTAGTTTTGATTTCTGCATTATCTATGTGAATATTAAAATCCCCTGCAATAGCAAAACAGTCAAACTCTGAGGAAATCATTGATAACAGTTCTGTGAGCTCTTCAACAAAGGCTGGAGAATATTTTGGAGGCCTGTAAATAATGATAAACAGAGTGCGTGGAGCTCCTTTCAGCACAATACTTAGGTATTCAAAAGACAAATTACAACAAAAGACAAATTACGAGTGAAACATCACATCATTATTGTCTTAAACAGTGCCACCTCGAGGAATAAAGGTGAATTGCATGTATTGAGTCATCATAAATCTTTGAATATTTTTGCGCAGAAAAAATATTACTTTTATACTTTAAAAAAATTAATCAGGAAACAAACATACTTTTTAAAATCTTGTTATATTTGTTTATAGGAATACTAAAAGTTGATGTTGAAAGTTGATGAACTTTAAAAAACGAGAGGGTAGTGAATGATGTCCCGGGTCGCTAAAGACCAAAGGTATACATTTAAGGGTTAAAGGGGTCATATGATGTTGCTAAAAATAACATTATTTTGTGTAGTTGGTGTAATGCAATGTGTTTATGTGGTTTGAGGTTCAGAAAACATTATTTTCCACATACTGTACATTATTGTTGCTCTTCTCTGCCCCGCCTTTCTGAAAAGTGTCGATTTTTACAAAGCTCATCTTTCTGAAAAGCGTGGTTTGCTCTGATTAGCCAGCTATTCAGTTCGTTGTGATTGGCCGAATACCTCAAGCGTGTGACAGAAATGTTATGGCTCTTGTAAGGCTCCACCCGCTGGTCCTAAAAGCGGAACCCAGTGGCCTGGTCGAAGGTTGCCTGCGTGTATGTCTTATACGGCGCTTCTGCAAGAAATTATCTTAAATCATTAAAATTTGGTTTCCAATCAAAATTCTGACTCCATGAATAATTTAATCTTACTCCAATTGTAGATGATTTTTTAATTTGTGCTCTTTCATTTAAAACTGATCACAGCTATCGGTTGTGTAATAATTTCGATATTTGAATATTCTGGAAATCCCATACTTTCAATTCTCAGTTCATTAGGGACCAGGTATTGCACAGGAATTACACTTCGGCCGATAGTGAATCCACGGACACAAACTCTTCAGTTCTGAACTTACTCAGAGGATGTAGAGTGGCTATAATACCTTTAAGTGAGCTGCACCTGCATACTCATAACAAAAAGTGTATTTTTTCCCGTGTTAAACCAGTGACAGTCAGAAATCGGAAGCCCCTAATGATGTTCCCCATGATTCATCTGTTGGTGCTTCGTTATGATCTGTCCTGAACGCAGATTTGCGGAAATACCACTACACATTAATCTACTTGAAAAAATAATTTCTAGAAATCCCAGAAAAAAACTAAATTAACATGTATTCTTGCCAGGCATAATCAAACAATAATAAAAACAATAAAGAATAAATTCAGTCAATCCAAAATGAGAATACACAAATTACAGGAAATGCATAAAAATTTGGTTACACAACTGATCAGCATGAAACACAAACCTAGAATACTAAAATAATTTCAAAGAGTCAGCATACCTGGCAAATAGAGAGACACACGGTAATCGTGCGGGAAGATCTGCTTACAGATGCTTCCTTGAATGTTTCGCCAACCCTCTTTAAATACTCAAATCAGCACAAAACAATCATAAATTTAGCATTATAAAAGGTTCACAGGACCCTTTGCTGGGACATGAAATGACCTGAAGGCCCTATCTGACCTGGGGTATAAAATCAACAAAAGACCTTATCAGGGGCACAACCCATACCAGAAGAACAGAATTTCTCTCAGATTTGAGAGCTTTATTTTTGGTCTGTTCTATTGATATGGGACTGAGATCACATTTCCAATCGCACCGAGACTGTAAAATTAATACCAAACATGAAAAGTTTACGCTCATGAATTCTGAAGATGTAGTAAATATTTTATGTAAGAGTAGCAACTTGAGTTCTTGGCATTTCTTTGTCAACTTTCAGTGACCAGGATCATGTGCCCAGTGGGGAAGGATGGGTGAAGGGACCGATGAGCAAATGGTCTTTCTCACAGATCTTCTTGACTGATTAGAGAGTGTATTGTTTTGTGGCATGACATTTGCATTGCAAGAGTTCCTGAGTGTTTGGCTTCATGAGGAGATCAAAGCCCTCCTACACTCTTACCATATTGTGATGCTGTAGCCCACGGCGCAACGTGACAAAACCAATAAAACCCATTATAAATGAGGCATTTTTTGCATCCAGTGAGGACATAATTACTCATTATAATGACTCATACCGTCTTTTTATGCATTGCGTTGAGTAAACATAACACCATGTCTGCATTTGTGATCGTAGAAATTACAAACAACAAGCACTACTCTACACTGCTCAAAACTCGTGATTGAATAGCCAGTAGCAAATTCTTTAAATTTGAAAACGTACTTACAGGCTGTGAGTCAGAAGTGCCAGACTGTCCTTGCAAAGTTGGAATTGCCCCACTAGCAATTCAGTAGTGAAGCTATTTTATAATAATCCTCATAGCGACATCAAGTTTCTTGTGCTTTTAAATGTTTCTCTGTGTGACTGTCTGTGTGTGTTTCATTTAATGGTTTGAATGCACCAGAGGCGTCATGCCCATTCAAAGTCAGATTTTGAATGCAGTTTCCAAAAGACAAAAAAATAGCCTATTAATATTTTCTATATTTTATACAATCACACCGGTGTGATTAGATCATTCTGTGCGTCATATCATCAGCTGCTAAATTCAAATCTGCGGTCGCTGACTGGCGCTGAGCCAGATACAGGCGCGTTTGTACTGCGCTGCATTATAACCAATCACACACAATTCTGATGAGCTTATGAATGCAATGACCAATCAGAGGCGTTCAGATGAGTCATCGTTAAAATGCCGATGTTTTCTTCACTTGCTCGCTGACTGAATACCTTTCTTGCGAATTCTCTGGTCAGAAACAACAAAGTGTAAATGTGTGTACAAATCTGTAAGATATTAATTACATAGTGTAAACAGCTTCAGTGATTTTAATGGGAGTTTTTGAGAGTGCTTGAACTCTAGACTGTCAGTGAAAATGTTCTTTGATTATGTAAATGTTCTTTGCTCTCTTTCTGTAGCCTACAATGAAAGTGTTATGATTAGTAGCCTAACTTGTAGTAGCCAATGTTTTTATTCACATTAACTTTAAATGTTAAATTCACATTAAATATAAAGTCAGTCATATTAAAAATATGTTATGGCATGACACCCATATCTGTTAATTAAATAAACAGACAGGTTTTTATGCATAGTTATTACATTATTAGGTTACTTTGACCATCACCCACTATAGATCAACTACTAACATAATCTATAAAGGTGAGAATCAAGATATTTCATGATATAGTTCATGCGTTTTATGTTTCAAATAAAAAGGGGGAAAAAATAAAAATAAAACATAAGTGCTGTTGTGGCTGCTGTGTGTCACATGATGACCCTTAGAGCCTTGCACGGGCCTCAAATTTAGATCCTAGCCCGGCCCTGGACCGAGATGCTCAGGCCCTAGCCCGGCCCATGTCCGGCAGCTCATCAGAATTACCGGCCCGAGTCCGACCCGAGCCCATCATTTTTCCCCTTCTCTCAAAACAGCTTATGCTACCGTTTCAGCTATTAAAATAGTTCAGTTTTGTATGTAATGGCAAAGTGATTATATTTTGTTTAGTTTTTTTATTAAGTTAATTTAGAAAAACATTTGGAGCAATTTTTGTTCGTTATAAGTTTTTTTGTTTTAAAGTAACGACCAAGCGGCCTGCGGCAGACAGTAAGCTGATCATAGTCTATGTTTGATTAATTTAGCCTTCTCAAATCATCACGACTTGCCTAAAATAAAATCTAAAGATACAAAACCAAGGGCGTAGGTTTGCCTTTGACATTGGATTTCAGTGGATTCCGCCGTTTACTTTCATTATAATCATAATACACAAAGATGCATTTCTCTCTAAAGGTGCGTCTGAGGAGGAGATGGCGAGTCAGGATCGGCAACTTCATCCTTGCGAAACGGACTCAGAAAACACTAGTTTATTAGTGAATTATTCAAATATCTCCTTACTATTCTCCCCCGAACACATTCATGCTAATTACTTTTGCTGTGCTTTGCAGCAAGCTTTAGCCTATTGCATGCGTTTGAACGCAGAACACTTCAGCTGCACTGACGGCTCGCTCTCTGCTTCTGCTGCACACTAAACACCGTCGAGCCGCTCTTGACAGTCGCGGCAGCACGGTCTCGTGTTGTTTCCACCAGCGCAGCAATTTTTTTCAGCACTAATTGATGGATGTCTAAAATATAAAAATAAGGAGAAGCCTAAAACAGGCCCGAGGCCCAGCCTGCGTCTGAACTATGATGTGAAAATTGGCCCGAAGCCCGGCCCTAGGGTCGTAAAAAAAAGTCAGGGCCCGTCGAGCCCGGGCCGAAATGCAGGGCTCTAACGACAACCCCCCCCCCCCCCAACTCATGCCCCCTCTAAAATGAACTTGTTCCAGCCAATCAGATTTGAGCTTTTAGACAGATTATGGTATAATGTAAAATATCTTGAATATTCAATATATCACTATCTGTAGAAGCAGCTCAAGTCTTTGAATGACATGTTTCTGATGTTTCCACTGCTGCTCCTGACCTGTTCACATCTAAACCATAAAGCAGAGTAAGAATAACAAACAAATTGATTCATTAATCTTTTTCTCTTAAAGCGAGCACAGGACTCATCTTTGTCAATCAGATGATGAATTGTAGAGATGCTCAAAGTTACTGCAGACAGAATCACTCTAATCTGGTCAGTGTGAGGAACCAGAATGAGAATCAACAGGTTGAGCGGTTCATTAGTGACAGACTGTTACCTGGAGTTGGTGTCTGGATCGGTCTGTTCAGAGTCAGAGACTCATGGCAGTGGTCAGATCAGAATAACTCCTCATTCAGAGACTGGAAGTATCTTCAACCTGATAATTTGGGAGGTGTTGAAAACTGTGCAATGATTGAACTGAACGCTCAGGGAAAATGGAATGACGTCTCTTGCACCAACCAGTTTCCTTTTGTTTGTCATGAAGGTGAGTAAATCCTCGCAAACACTCACAATCCACCCATCACTTTCAGATCTCTTAAAGTTCACGCTACATGTCTGACATGACAAATTCATCCAGAGTGTTTGTTTTGCATGTTGTTTTTGATCAGTCTCTCTAGTTTCTGCTTGTGGTTTGTTTTGTGTCCAGATTTTGATTCTGAACTGATTCTGATCAAAAGGAATCTGACGTGGGCTGAAGCTCTGAGATACTGCAGACAGAATCATGTGGATCTGGTCTCGGTTCATTCAGAAGAGATGCAGCGTCGTGTGATGAACGTGGTTAAACGGGCGTCTACTGCGGCGGTGTGGTTGGGTTTACACAACTACTGCGTCATGAACATGTGGCTCTGGCTGAGTGGAGAGATGGTGTGCTATCAGAACTGGGCTCCAGGGAACGGAACGACACCAGAAAACTGCAAACTCGAGAAGAGAAAAGGAGCAGTTCAGTCTGGATTAGATCAGCGCTGGATCAGCCTTCCTGAATCTCACAAACTTAACTTCATCTGCAGCAAAAATTAAGAGTGAGGAACACGCTAATGTGTTTACTTACATTTACGCTTTTCATAGGCTACTTCATTGTTTTTCTGATTTACTTTTATGTTTGATTTGTTCTTTAGTAAATTCTGAGTGAATCTACTAGAAACTCTCAAGCCAGGACATGAGGGAGAGTAGGAGCAGTTTGTTGCAGGTCCAGCCGTAGTTAGCATCAGCATAGCTGTTGTCTTGTGGTCACTTGTATTAAGCTTGTGTCTGTTTTGTTGAATATGCCTATTATTTGGCCAAATATAACTTAAAACTATACTGTTGTATGTGGTGTCTACCATAGCTACTTTTATTTAAAAAAATGACAATTTCTTTATGAAGTAACTGTGATGTCATAAATATTGATTATTTTCTTAGCACCCCCACATATTGGTAGCCCCTCCTTAGCCCCGGTAGAGAAATAATTCTGGCACCATCCCTGAATCATTTATTTTTCATTCATTTATAATCATTTATAATTTAATCATATTATTATTCCATTTAATCATACAGTATAATCGTTTATAATCATTTTTATCATTTACATATTCATTTCATTGATTCATGTATTGATTAGTCATTTATATTATTGTTTTCTATTGTTATACGAGTGTTTATGGGATGTTAATGGGAGGTTGTGAATCAGTTTGGCATAACACTACTTGGATTTCTGTTCGTCAGACAAAGTCTGAGCATAAAAACATATGCAACTAAGATTATTCAATAAACTTTGCTCCTTTTTTATCATCATCACTTCGTCTCCTGCTTTTGCTCTTTCCTGGATTTTCTCAGTCAACTCTTGGCTGAGCGAAGACTATTAATAGAGTTTTGGGTACCAGACAAGACTTGCTGTTAACAGACAAAACAGATACTTTCTGACAGGATCTGGCGTCTGGGGCTGGATCTGATATTTCTGGCATGGAGGCATGATCTAACATTAACAAATTACAACAAATGTCTTGTGCACCAGTTCTTTAACAATGACACTCATTACACAACAGACAGCAACCAACTAAGGGAGTGATGAGAGCAGGAAGGCATGCATCCAAATCACGTCACCAATCAGTTCAATCCTCACAAGCAGCTCCACCTGTAATTACAGCTCAAGAGTAGAGGCAAGAAGAAGAAAAACTCTCAAAGGAAAACTGCATGCGCACACACACACACACACACACAGTACATTAATTAAATGTGTTGAGATGAGATTTTGTGCCATCTGTAGGATATCAGAGTGAATCAGACTATTTAAGATTCAATCAGATTGGTGTTAGAGACACCAAAAGAGCCAAATTTCACAAAGAGGCCCAGGATAACAAGACAACGTCATAAATCTGTCCACGATACCCTTGTGCCGTGAGTTTGAAGCAAGACTCACCAACCAACTCTTTCACAGAACAGCTTGCAACATTAACACAAAATAACTCTTATTGATAATCCCAACTCAGGAAGGAGATTGTCAAATTTGGGGCAAGTAACCAAGATTGATGGTCAAAGAGATGCACACTATGACCATCACATGTAAATCCATAATCATTCACTCAAACTCTCCTGTTTTATTTCTGTGATCGTCTGGTTTGTGCCTCTGATCTTTGCAGAAATATACCCCCCTCGTATTTATTTTGAATGTCTACCCTATTCTATAGCATGTTTAATTCCCTACCCCATAATCATTCTCTGTTTTGCTGGCACTTGTCGAGGTCTTTCTCACACAGTGTCACTGACTGCTCTTAAGCGCAAATTAATTTTGGGCAGTTTGTTCCTGGTGCTGTTGACTTACACATTTCTCATTCTGCCTTTTCTGATTGTGGAATTTATTGCACATTTTCTTTACTATTACAGTTTTGTTGTTGTGAAATTTCACCGCTATGCAGTTTTGCTCCTGTATGTGAATCCACTTGCTGACTGTGTGCTGTACTTACTCATAAGGCCTGATGTTGGTAATATGAAGTCTGTTCGATGCTGTTGTAGACGTCAGAGATCGAATCACAAACAGGACGAACACTCTGTAGTGAATCCACAGAACAGCTGCACTGCTTTAGTGTGCTGTATTTCAGCTCAAAAGCCTGCATCTCATTCACTGAACACCTGCAGCTCAGTTTAACCTGCTGCTAAATGAGCTGAAAAACACTGAGCTATATTTAATTGAAGTCAAGGTCCATTTTTACATTGCAAACACTTAATTTTAAGAAAAGTGAGGTGTGTGTTTATTCATAAAACAATTAGTAAACTGAATTTTATTTATAAAAAAAAGGAAAGATAATTTAGTGTTTCTGATTCTGCTGACTTTGTGTAGTAGCAGTAATTAATCATATGATGGAGAGGGTTATGACTGGTCATAATCTAGTGGAGCCAAGCTTTTACATCAAATGTATTATTAAAGAAAAGTATATTAGACGTTATTAAGTGAACTTTATAAAAGTATATATAAAATATTAAGGAGCACTAGAAAATGACATGGCAATCTGAAGAGTTTGATAATTATTAGAGTAATAATTATTAAAGAGCTTACTGTTCTCCAGTATCTGTTTCTGCATCTACTTATTTGACAAATAACTGTTGATAGTGAACGGCACGAGAATCAATAGTCAAGGCACAGACAGGAGTCATCAAGCAGACAAATCCAAATATTAATCCAGAACTCAGCAGCAAGATTCATTTTTAATGAGCCGAAAAGAATGCACGTCACAACTCTGTTTATCAATTTGCACTGGCTACCAATAGCTGCTCGCATAAAATTCAAGGCATTAATGTTTGTCTACAAAACCACCACTAAATTCATTACTTCAGACTTATGTGCACTCTCTATTCTAATTCAATTTCTTTAAAAACTCTATTTAAAAAAAAAAAAACTAACACTATATATAGAAACATACCCTGTGCGAGTTATTGTTTTTCATCTTTAATATACGACCAAGAATGCAATTTTCCCTGAATATTTAAACGATTGTAACTGTAACATTTATTTTATATAACAGTTCATCAAAAAAGGAAATATTAAGTGAAAATTTAACATTTTAAATGTAGCCTACACTTTAAACACAATATTGTCAATTATTGTTTGTTATATTTTACAACGAAATAATAATATTTCCAACAAAATCCGCAACAGAACTGGTGTGTGTTCTCGTTAGAGAAGGTATCTTCAGCTTTAAATGATTCGAAGAGTCAGTGAGTGATTAATAACCCATTCATAACTACAACCATTTGCTTCGTTACTGAATGAATGAATGAATGAATGAATGAAGCGATGCTTCGCTCAATAAGACAGTGCCTTGCCAAGATCAACACAACTGCTTTTGAGGAGTTTACAACATACTGACTCTGATGACCATGTGCTACAACCACCTTCTCTCCGTTCTTCACAATGAAGACGGTTGATGCAGTTGAGGGATTACCATAACCATAGACAGAGAAGGTGAACATGTATGCTCCTTTCAGTGGGGCTGTGAAAATACCTAAAGCAAATAATGAAAGATAAAGAAGAGATTCAGCTGTGCACAGCGTAATCGTTTTGAAACATAACAGATCATTTGATTATCTTATTCACATTTGATTATCTTATTCACATTTGGATTCTCGTTACTATAACTGAGTTTTGTGATTGATAATTACCTGTAATTGGGTTGTAGGCGTTCCCTATGTTTGTGAAGACGTTCCTGTAGGTTAGAGTGATTTCAGTGGTAAAAGGACCAATATATCCCCTGTTTCCAGGCTCCATCAGTCCAGCTGAAAAAGCTATCTCTCTGTCTGTGATTGAAAACATAAGCAATACTGTGATATATTACTGTTTTACAGAGAATGTATTAACATCATTCAAACACACTGTTTTACCTCTATTTTCCTTTCTCAGCTCCTCCACTTGACGCTCAGTAAGATTTGAAATTTCTGTGAAGGAATAAGGATCATGTTAAATGAAGTTTAAAATCCTTATTATAATAGATAGATAACACAATTTACACAGTAAGTACTCAATTTTACACTATTATTTACACTATGCAGTGTAATTTTGGTGTTTTCCTCTGAGAGAAACTGATAAAAGAGTGAATGTGCTGGTAAGATACCATCAGTTTTCTTGTTCAGCTCTTCCAGGATCATGGTCTGTTGTTCCTTCAGTCGCATCCCTAAGGCTTATTTTAGCAGAGACAACACAGTTCACACTCAATTTTACACATCATTTACACTGTGCAGAGTATTACAATTGTTTTACTCTGAGGATCATTGATAAAAGAGTGAATGTTTTAATGAGGTACCATCATTTTTCTTGTTCAGGTCTTCCAGGATGACTGTCTGTTGTTCTGCAGTTTTCTCTGCGTCCCTCAGCTGCGTCTCTAAAGCTCTGATGTTGACTTTCTGCTCTGTAACGGTGGCGGTCAGCTCTCTCAGTGCTGCGTGGATGTCAGGGAAGCTCAGATGGCAGTATTGTTGGCTGTCAGTCGAAGCTTCATCTCTCAGAGAGTCTGTCTGAGGTGGATTCTGTCTTCTGTCCTCATTGCTGAGCTGTTGACTGATCTCATTCTCCCCGAGTCCTCCATCTACCTGCTGCTGTACAGCAAACACAAAGGTTTCCAGCAGCAGCAGGATACATAACAAACCCTTCATTCTTCACTGATGTTCAGCTCTTGCTCTGTCATCCCCACATGCTCTTTTTATAGTCCCTGATTTACAGTATTTTGTGCTTGATTTATAGTGCTTCAGATAAAAAAGTAGTTCAAGTTAATTGTTAATCATATTTAAATGGATGTTCCGGGTTCACTAGATGTTCAATTCTGTTTATGATGTCTGTGGCACAATGTTGAACACAACAAAAAATTATTTGATATAGATTGACACACCACTTTCTGATATCCATGTGCATCTTACAAAAAATACTATAGGTTTACCAACTGACTAAAGAAAGAAAGAAATACAAACAAATAAACACTGAATGTATGTTTACAGAGACAAAATCAGCAAGTAATGTTTACATATATAATGTTGAAGCTTTGTGAGAATACTACTGAAATGGAGCATGCTTTAATGTTTACTGCTTTAAATAAAGAATGAGTTAACATTTATTTATGTGGTGATTGATATCATGCCACAAATGTTGCAGATGGAGTTTGAATGTTATTTTCCCCACATGCAACAACATCCTATATCAACAGTGCATGGATTAATAAACAATAATTTTTTTAATTTTATTTTTTTAATTCTATTCTTACCTTACTATTAATGTATAACTAAATTATGGAATAAAGTGAATATGGCAGGCTATATGTATAAAACACAAGAAATGGTATCCTTTTGCGGAAAAACTCCTTTCCACACAACCTCTGCTCAGGAATTGCTTTATGATCTCTCAAGCTTATCACTTCAGTAGTCCATTGACCCAATCACCATGTGCTCTTTCGCTGATCACAGTACTTTATTTTTAAAACCTAAAAATAAATACGACCTCACGTTGTGTCAATCACGTTTACACATTGCCTCCGAAACTTTTGTCCATCATAAAAAATTCGGATAGGGTTAGATTTTCTGTGTTTTTCACATCTGTAGCAAGTATTTTTGAAAACTCAGCCACCTTAGAAGTGAAATCCAAAATTGGATGCTTGTATCAATGCCTGGCGCGCACCTTTCATGGCTGAAGGTCAGCGTTTTGAACGAATCTGTTGACTCACTCATTAAGTGACTTACCGCCAACTACTGGTGGTTCAGTACGTTTAAAAATATGCATTACCCCCCAACATTTCTTATTTGTATATCAAAAAATGTATTTAAAATATTAATCTCATAACATAATTTATTGCAGTTGTAATTTTTCAGGGTAATTTTTTTTATCTGACTGGCAACAGCCATATATTGTATATTTAATTTATTGTTTAATTGTAATAATTTGACATGAAAGATGCATAAATTTAAAAAGGTTGAAAAAGGCCTTTGTAAAGGTAAATAAAATATGCAGATTGTATGTAAAAGCTGATAGAACACTGATGAAAATAATGCTTCAGAATAAATTTACACCACCAAAATCTCGGTGATGCAGTACTTTTGTGGGGATATTTTGTATGGAATATTGTCTGCTGATATGAAAAGTTAACAGTATATCATTGTAATAAATATCATTTATGACCGCAATGATATTTTGTTTTCTTTTTACATTAAGCACATCATATATTACATGTACATATACTGTATATGTATGTAATATAATGTGTATTTCCATTACGGGTTTAGGTCTTAAATTTAATTTAAGGTGGTATTAAAAAGGTCTTAAAAAGTCTTAAATTTAACTTGTTCATATCTGCAGAAACCCTGTTAAACACGAGTTTTGAAACTCTGAGTCAACTGAATCAATTGCATCGCAAAATGATTCATTGTTTGGAATCGCTCGAATCTGCTGCTCAAACAGTGTAAATACAACGAGAACAACAAACACAAACATGTGTAATGACAACTTTTACAAAACAACTGCAAATGTTTTCATGAAAGTGTGATCTAATTAAATATAACCTACAAATCAGTTAATACTAAATTCAAATATTAATAAAATGTTTTTTTTTAATAAACAGTACAAACATTAACAGTTACAATTATACACAAATATAAAAATAAATAAATAA